>JAMWET010004800.1:327500-345000 GCA_024036415.1 Prochilodus magdalenae
TGTTTTTTATTAAACTCAATATGTCAGACTTTGCTAGAATTAACAGCTACATCTTTCCCAGTCACTTGTGGTCCACACTGCAGTCTTAATACCGGACTATCTCAAGGTGTATTTTAATATTAATGTTTTTAAATGTCGCAAAATTTAGCTTCACTGTACATACATGGCATGCCACAGTTACTCCCTATAGTTTTTCATTTTTGGACATACATTGCAGTATTACTAACCACCGCTCTAAGCATAGACTTAATTTGAGTCAGTGGGACATTAAGACTCTGTGAAAGGGGTTCACCAGTTCAACTCCTTTTACTCACTCAGTCACTCATCTTCTAAACTCTTCCATCCTTCTGGGTCACGCGGGTGCTAGAGCCCATCCCAGCGCCCATCGAGCAGAAGGCCTTGGACATCGCTGGGCAGGCACACAGACATACTGTACACTTTCACTCACACCTAGGGAGCAATTTACCAGCTACAATTCACCTGACTGCAAGTCTTTGGACTATGGGGGTAGTCGGAAACCAGGAAACCCACACAGACACAAGGAGAACATACAAATTCCACACAGAAGCACCATGGACAACCCAGCTAGCAATCAAACCCAGACTGCAGTGAGGCATCAGCGCCACCGACTGCATCCCTGCACCTCCATGCCACATATTTTTTGCGCCCTTACTTAACTATCCTTTATTGGGAGGTCAGTGAACTTTATATAATGACATTTTATAGTTGGCTTTGGAAATGGGCTTCCATTACTCTGCCAAGGTATCATCTTTTGAATTTGAACTTGACGGAGGTAACGGCAGACAGTTATTAAAGGAGAAAATGATTTGGATGTTGACCAAGACATGGAGAGCTTCAGGATTATGTGGGGCATTATCCTTGCAGCTCCAGTACAAAAAGAATGAAGCAAAATTCTGGGTAAACACTGTGTGAATTTCTCACCAAAGATTTCTCACCAAATTATAGCAAACTAGCCAGATCTGAAGACCCTTCTTCACGTCGTTAAAATGAATTTTAAAACATTAGTCTTACTATGCCAATGTGTTTTCCAATGTACTGCTAGTACATAGCTAGTATGTACTACATGATACTTTACCAGTAGCGGAGCTGAGCAGTCTTATAAATGCATCAACCACCACCATCTCCTGGTTTGTTTAATTGGCACAGTTTTCTCCTGGTCCCATTGATTCCTTAACCTCTCTCTTGGCAGTCGCGACTCTTTTCACAGCTAGAATTTAGCCTACATGGCTTCACAGAGCGATCCGGCCTTTATCACGCCTTACAGTCGACTGATCCAAGGGCGTGTTCCTCAGGACTTATTTGCATTGCAATAAACTTTTGTCCTGTTCCTGTCGTTTTCAATAAAGTGTGCGTGCGTGTGTTTTTTTGCCTTTCAGTCTGATTTATAGCGGAAGCATTGCTTTACTCCACACGCTCTTAATTGGATGTGACTGAGAGGATGAGTTTTATTGATTTGGGTGCGAGGCTCTCCCGCTCGTATGTAGAAGATCTGGATCGATGCCCGTGTACCTCCCACCTCCCCCCACCTCCAACCCTGGAGACTTTGTTTTATTTACTTCTGCCTGGATGGATGGATTGATTGAAACCTGCAATAGTTCACTGTGGTTTTGTCACTTTTGTCACCACTGTAATCATTCATCATCGCGCTCTACGAGCCTGACAATTTTAACATCAATTGTGGCCGGTCCGTGAGTAATTGTTTAGTGCTCAGTTGTGTTTTTTTCGCCCACAGGCACATGCCTTGCCTAGAGAAGTACTGACTAATATAAATTATCGCCGCATGCTCTGGAGTGGCTACTTTTAGAAACTTCTCATGGTTGGGTTTCAACAAAGCCGGTTGTAATCCCCTTAAACCTGTTGCCTAGAACAAATATGGAGACCTGTTGGGTTTCGACTCACTTAGTGTACAACCCGGGCACTTGTAGAGTGCTTGAAATCCAAAGGAAAACGAGACTTCAAAGAGGCCCAATTGGCTTAAGGTTTAGCAATGTCAGTCACTCATGTTGAGCTTCAAATTAGTCTGAAGCACTTCAGCATGTCTGTACAGTGGCCAAGATTAACACATCGCCCTTAGCACCCCTCTGGGACATGGCGTAGGACAGTACACTGGACAGTGGTGTAGTGGCTCCACTGGGAGCTGTTGGACATCAGTAGCCTCTCTCTTTCTCCGTCTCTACTCTGGATGTGCAGTCTCCCTGGTGACCTCAGCTGCAATAAAACAGTATTATCTGTCTGGAGCTTCCAACAGATGGGAGGGGGCCAATTAGTTTGTGGAAAGAGCCTGAAGAGGTTACAGGCTGCCTGATTAAAGACCAGATACAGTAGAAAACAAACAGATAGTCTGAGTTGCTTCCCCTTAGTCCGCTGCGTTATGACCTGCTCATGTCTGTCCACTGTAGGCTCCCATCCTGCTCCCATACTCAGTCCATACTCTTAAATGAATGTGCCGAAAGAATCCTTTAGAGCAATGGCAAAAAAGAAACACTTTTTTCAAAAATTTGAAATAGAACACTTTAAGTCTTACTTTTAGTCTTTACCCTTTAGTCTTAACTCTTTAGTCTTAACTCTTTAGTCTTTACTCTTTAGTCTTTACTCTTTAGTCTTTACTCTTTAGTCTAAACTCTTTAGTCTTAACTCTTTAGTCTTTACTCTTTAGTCTTAACTCTTTAGTCTTTACTTTTTAGTCTTAACTCTTTAGTCTTTACTCTTTAGTCTTAACTCTTTAGTCTTTACTCTTTAGTCTTAACTCTTTAGTCTTAACTCTTTAGTCTTTACTCTTTAGTCTTAACTCTTTAGTCTTAACTCTTTAGTCTTTACTTTTTAGTCTTAACTCTTTAGTCTTAACTCTTTAGTCTTTACTTTTTAGTCTTTACTCTTTAGTCTTTACTCTTTAGTCTTTACTCTTTAGTCTTTACTCTTAACTCTTTAGTCTTTACTCTTTACTCTTTAGTCTTAACTCTTTAGTCTTAACTCTTTAGTCTTTACTCTTTAGTCTTAACTCTTTAGTCTTAACTCTTTAGTCTTAACCATTAAGCTCAGTTTACTTTCTGAAATATTAATATATTCTATAAAAGTGTTATTTTTCTTCTTCAGGTCAAGAATTTTATTAACAGTGTAGTTATAGTATAGTGGGCTGAAGCGTAGTAACCAATTTATTACTTTTTAAAATTTTGCAATGAAGGTTCTGCCTAGTCTTGACTTAGATGTAATTCTGGGAACCTGTTTCTTGCAGTGTAAAAAATGCTAACTAAATAAGCAATTGCATTAAAATTTTACTCAGGAATTATTTGTTTAAAATCCTATGTGTAGGTTGAATAGACTGAATTAATTTGCATTTTAAAAAATGTAATAATTTTTTTCCAGGTTGGCCCAACGAAACACTGTTTTCAGTGTAGTCTATAGGGCAATATGTCTCATTAAACCAAACATTAGGCACTTAAAGAAGCTTTCAATGAGTTGTTTTCTGGGGTTTATCTGGGCTTCTGACCTCTTACATGGGCCGGACACACTGGTCCAAAGATTTATTACATCTTGCTGTAACCTACAGCTAACACTGCTAGTTTGCACTGTAGTCCTTGTAGCCTTTCTCCCCGCACTTTGAATTGCCTTTGTGTATGAAAGGTGCTATACAAATAAACTTGCCTTGCCTTGTAGGGGCTCTCTAATAAACCATAGTACATAGCAGGCCTGTGATTTTAAGGCAATGTAAAGTTTTTGCTTACTCTACATTCTTAAGAGCACAAAAATTTACTCTCTGGTGTGATGGTATCAAAGACCCACATTCCCTTAAGGAACTTGGGGTTGATTATTAGAAGTATTGTTTTTGTTTGATTTGTTAGAACATTTTAAAAGTAAAAGAAAATATTTTTTTCTCAATGGAAGCATAATTTGAAGCCAAAGCCACCTAGGAACCTTTGGAATGCAAAGTGTTTTCTTAACCCTCATTGTCTTCTATATCCCCCACGGCTCTATATGCCTTGACTTAAATTATGACCTAAAGAACTTTTCAAAGCTTTGAGATATTTTGAGATGAATACATAACGTAAAGGTTTTGAAGAAAAGCTCCAAGTTGGTGCAGAACCTTTACAATATGTGACAATTCGTTAAACCTCTGAAAGATTCAACCAGGGTACAAACTTCACAATATTTAAAGGTTCTTTAAACCAGTATACCATTAAAACCCGTACCAGGCATGGTTCTTCAGGAAACCAAAGTGCTTAATCTGTGGCGTGACAAAGCCCCCTTTTGTGGCACCTGTTTAAAGATTCTAAGGCCTTTGCATTATGTTAAGGGTCTTTAAACCTAAAAGGTGATTAACAGTCTTCTGTTTTTGAACATGGTACTTTAGGCAACCAAAGGTGTTTTATCCTATAGCACTTCTTAAAGAACACTCACTTTGTGGCATCTTTTTTGAGCATACAGACAATGATACTCTAAAGGTTAAAGGTCATCTACAGTAATATATTCAGCCTAATTAGCTGCTGAGTTAGGTTGGGTGTGTTCTGAAATGTGTTCTCAAGGCTTCACCCAGCAAAGACCACTCCAATGTTCAAAGAGGAGAGTAAAAGTGCTGTTCCAGGATCAGTTTCCTCTCCTGTCTGTCCTGAGTGAGCGGCATGTTTTTAAGAGGCGTCCCGTGAGTCAGGCGGCACCTCTTTGTGAAGGGCTTTTGTCTTAGACCGGGTCGAGGCATTGGTCCAGTTGGCTGTGGTGAAGGGAAATGCAGGATTATGTGCATGAATAGGAGCAATTCCCACCAAAAAACAACAAGAATGCACCATCTGATACCCTGGAATTAGTCTCTTTTGTGTGTAATCCGCTCTAAGTGTGTGAGTAAGTAAGCCAGACTTCTCAGGTGAATTGTCGACGACAGCTTGAAAAAAAAAAGCAGCTTAAAAAAATAAAAAGCAGGTAATGCCACATTATATAATTTATGGTCCTTCATTTGTTGTTTTTGCCTTTATCTTTTAGAGCTCTATTATCTCAGTCTGCATATTTCCTAGAACCGATTTGGAAGTGTGTCTTTTAATTTACATCAAAGAAGCAGAATTATTGAGGTTTATACTTCTAAACATACACGCCACATATATCACGGGGATCCAACCTCGGAAACCTCAGTGTGTATTTGTATTTTAACTGTTTTTGTCGGGTGTTATCTTGCAGTAATTGGGCTGATGTAAAGTACCAAGTAAACGAACATCCTGTATTTACAACCACAAAAAATGATTTGCAAATTATTTAAACCTTTTATTTTATTGAAAACTATACAAAACAAGATCTTGAATTTTAATTTGGAGATATTGTTTTGTGTTTTGAATATTTTTAATATATACAAAAAAATACAAATTAAATACAGATTTGTGTTGTGTAATGCTAAAGACACCTGGTGAACAATAGGTTAGGGGATCAGTAACATAACTTCAGTAACATACTTTACACTTTACTTTACACGGACACTAATGACTTTATTTTTATACTTTCTATATATATATCCATCTATCTATCTATCTATCTATCTATCTATCTATCTATCTATCTAGCTATCTATCTATCTATCTATCTATCTATCTATCTATCATAATTGGGTATAAAAAGATCATCTCAAAGTCAGTCACTGTGAAAGACTGAGTGGGCAAGAATGTGAGAATAATGTTTTTAACTTTAAGTACTTCAGAATTTGGAGATAACATCATGCCCAGTACATGATATTAACAGCAAGGCACAAGGCTAAACACCAATAATGGACAGCTGTGAAATTTTTTAGGTCTTCAAGCTGCAGTGCAGATATAAACAGTTCAAAATGCCGCCACCTTCTCTAGGCCCCAGCTCATTTAAGAAGTAGAAAGTGTCTTGTGGCCCAACAAATCAAACATGATCATTCTTCTGGAAATTATGGATGCTGTGACTTCCAGGCTAAAATGGAAAGGACCCACACAGCTTGTTATCAGCACACAGCTCAAAAGCCAGCAGCACTAATGGTATGTGTAGTGGGCTGTATAGTGCACATGCCATCAGTGACTATTAATGGGGAAAAAATAGTCTTTATTTTTTAGAATTTACCAGTGAAGGTTTTCCTAAGTCTTGACTTAGACGTACACTAGGTCTAGGAACCGTTTCTTGCACTGTAAAATGTGCAACCTAAAAAACTGACTTACTCAACTCAGAAAATTGCTTTGATTGACAGAATGGTTTATTAAAATGATTCCTATTTTATGTTAAATAAACCGTATTAATTGCATGTAACAAATTAGAGTATTTTTTAATTGAACCAACACAACACTTTTTACAGTGTAGTCTATATGGCAATATGTCTCATGGAACAAATGTCCTTCATCCTTCACAAATATTAAGCGCTTAAAGAAGCTTTTATTACACAGTTTTTCTTTTTCTGGGGGTTATCTGGGCTTATAACCTCTTACCTGGGCAGGACACACTGGCCCAAAGATTTACTACACCTTTCTGTAACTGCTAGTTTGCACTGTAGTCCTTGTACATGCTTTAGGCCTGTGATTCTAAGAAAATGTTAACTTTTTACTTACTCAATGTTCTTAAAGGTACCAAAAATTATTATATATAATTATTATATAATTATCTGGTGTGATGGCATCAAAGAGACACTTTTTAGTTTCCTTAAGGAACCTGGGGACAATTCTTGTAAGTATCATTTTTGTAAATGAGATGTATACCTGTTTAGTACAGTTTAAAAGTTGTCTGCAAAATGCAAAAATGTTTATTCTTTTGGAAATTATGGATGCTGTGTCCACCAGGCTTACATGCAGAAGAACCACCCAGCTTGTTATCAGCCCACAGATCAAAAGAGAGCTGTCCTGATGGTATGTACTGTATATTGGGCTGTATAGTGTACTTGCCATGAGTGACTGTTAATGGGAACTATTAATGTTGAACAGTATTCAGGACTTTTTCAATTCAGCAAGACATTAAATCACATTCTGCATATATTATAACAGCATGGCTATGTAGTAAAAGAGTGCAGGTGATAAACTGTTCTTTCTGCAGCCTGTCACACATTGATAACTTTGGGAACATTATGAAAGGGATAATATGACATAGTAGACCCCAAACACTTCCCTTTCAGAAGAACAGCAACTGTATTTTCAGTTCTCAAATGCTTACATAGTAAACATATACATATCCCAACTAGAAATGTGTTGCTAGCATCAAATTCTGAATAGGCTTATATTTTTCAAAAATAATAAAAAATTTTGAAATGTTCACACTTGATATGTCATATTTTCAATTAGAAATAGGGTTAAAATAATATCAAGAGTCAAAATAGTTTTTAGGTACAAGTGATCCATATTTAGTAACAGAGAAATGGCACAAAAGCCTCAATAATAAAATATAGTACATTTTTACCATTATTTGCTGTGTCCACTCTTTACCTTTATTATAGTTCCATTATTATCAGGAGACATGCTTTTAGTTTTTCAATCTGAAATCATATGATATGTGTAGTCAATGTAACATTAAACCATGCAACTTCAATACAGCCTTGTTTCTTTAAGTGTAAAATGTTTATTTGTGGATAACTGAAAATGATCTGTTCACTATAGGCCCTTTGCATATGCTTGCTCTGAGTCAGTCATGGCTCATGCCTCCAGTATGACTGGTGGAATCTGCCTCATTACAGCCTCTTTGTAGTAAGCTACGGCTTCTGTGAGCCTCAATAACCGGGGATATCCACAGCCGTTTCCATCAGGCCTTTATTCGGGCCTACCGTGCTCTATTGTCCCCTCCATTAGATATGCAGAGTGGAAGCGAGGGACATTGTCCCCTTTGACCTCGCTCAGTGGGACACTTCCAGGTTCATATCCCCCTTCGCAAGGAGTCAAACAAGCCTTGAGGCCACAACTGGGGCTGCTCTAGTGACCAGTAAATGAGAAGCCTTGCTTCGTTGGCCAAGTGTTCCGAATAGAGCACTGGAGAAGTCTTACAGCTGGCTGAGAGTATTGGAAGCATCAAAGCTGGGCATGGCAGGGTGCTATCACCCCTGTCACTCATCATGGCAAGGCTTTATTTTGGGCACTGGGCGTTCACGCAGTCCTCCGGCCACACAAGCTTTACATGGGTGCTGTTAAGAGTTAAGCGGCTGCATTTTGGCACGCAAAAATAAACAGGGTTATATAAGGTGTTCGCAGGCCTCTGTGTTAGGATGGACTATGTGACTGATGGTTTGTCATTATGTAAATTAGTTATGGCTACATCATATGTTTTGGGGATTTGGAGAGCTCTCTGGAAATGTATACAATAACACTGAGTTGGACCCCCACGAGTATGTTGAAAGGCAGACAAAGAAAAGTTAAGATTTAAGGAAGGACATGTCTTCAGTGTGTGTGCTGCAGTTTCTCTTTAGAACTGGATTTTTACAAATTTTGTAAAGACTTTGGGATGTCTCTTCCTAGAACCCTAAATGTTATCTTCATTTCTAGAGATTTCATATTTGAAAAAAGCTGTGTCAGCATTTCATAAAGAAATGGACCAACACAAATTGGCAAAAATACTCTGGAAAAAATGATTTCTTTATTTAATTGCATTGTAAATTAAAAGTTAATTTGGAGATCCAAGGTTTTGTTTGATAGCAGTGATACTGCATATTTTCATTTTTTCGGTTTGTGGCAGCATTATGTTAATTTAGTATCCTGAAATATTAAACTATTTTCCTAAAATGTGGATGTAGCACCTCAAAATAATTCCTTATTTTCTTGAAATATTAATTTAATGTCTCAGAATGGTGATTAATTTCTGAATAACTTCACATAATACATTCAAGTCCAGAAACATAGTTGGTTACCAGGAACAATTAATGATGATGAATTTGGATTGATATGGCCAATATTTATTGAACTACACATACAGAAGTAGTCGGGTCGCCATGCTTGCTAACGCAACACTCCAAACATTTCAGCATGGAGTTGTAGAGGTTCCTAATGGTGTCCAGTAATAATCCATCCCATGCAGCTTGAATATTCTCTCACAGTTCCTGCAGATTTTGAGGTAAGGGTGGAGGTGGAGTGACACCAGGCCTTCTGCATGTGTGATGCGACAACAAACTGCACATCTTGGTGCTAACCACGGTGCTTCCACACACAGATTCATTGGTCATCTCCACCAAGACAAAAGTAGAAATGAAAATGAACCGCTGTCAATCTGAGTCACTCCATGGTTGTCTGGCATGACACCACTGCAGTCTTTGGCGATGTTGGTTTGGTATTAATTGGAGTGGTCATAATGTCTGTGTGCATGTAGTCCTGCATCATACAGACGTCTGGCAATGATGCTGGCACTAACAGGATGACTCATGGTGGGCATCACAGCTAGCTGAATGTCCGCAGTCGTAACTGTTGGGTCAGTCAGGCACAGAGATAAGGCTCGTCCTTGCTTACTCAACTTGGTCGGGACAACTTGAAACAATGTCAAACCTACCCACCAAGTTTCATTCCAGTGCGTTCTTCTGGGTGCAACCACTTGTGCAGCCATTATTTTGATGATGAGTGTATTTTGAAATAATGAGTTATTAACTTGAATGTAAGTAATCATATTTGAAATATGAATTTTACATAATTGTTATGTCATCACAAATCATTATTTAAACACTGTAAGTCAAAATGGTGGGCAAAAAAGTCCCTACTTCGACATACCATAATCTGCCAGAATCAGAGAAGGGGCAAAAACTGCAGGTGACTTCTTTAGCCAATTCACCAAATCCACACATTATGAAAGCAGGCTTGTATTTATTGTGTGTGGGTTCAGAAACAGGATCAGACAGAGAGATAAAATTGAAGAGAGGGATTTCAGCCTCCATCAGTTCCTTGATGTGAGGGGCACAATAACTGTGTGTTTAAGATTGTGGGATCATTGTGACCAGACACATATGAGTATACGTCTGTGTGCGTACATGTGTGTGATGGAGAGAGAGAGAAAGAGAGTGTCTGATAAAGCTCCAGACCTGGAAGGCGCCCTTCATAAATATAAAGAAGCAGGAAGGAGTCGGCCTGAGGCAGGCCTTTGGCAGGGTGTTTACCCATCGCAGCCACCCTCGCGCCCTTCACTTCCACTCCACAAAATTGATGCCCCCACAGATTGAAGCGAGGAAGAGTTGACAGGTAATAGTTAGCATGATAACTACTCAGATTTCATCAACCGCCTGCTCTCTGTTGCCTCTCTCTGTCTCTCTCTCTCTCTTTCTCTTGCTCGCTCGTGGGTGTGCTGTCTTTGGAGGAACTCTCAGCGAGATTACTTGTCAGGCGTGAGATGGGATGAAAACTGGGCTCACTCCTCCACTGGCTGGTCCTGATGGAGGAGCCATAAAGAGCACCGAAGGCATCGCCATCATCATCGTGCACTGTGCTGGATGAGAAAACTCGATGCCGGGACACTCTCCAGTCTGGCCAAGCCTCGCAATCACTCGTGCTGTTATCATGTTTTTGTTGTTGTGTAATAGATCGAATAGAGATAGGCCTGTTTGGACCACTCCAGGACACATGAACACACACACACAGAAGAGCCATAATGATGAAATGCCCGGCCTCAGCAATCCGGTTAGACTTTCATATGAATATATGTAACCTTTTGACTGGCAGGTGTGCCGTTGCCATGGCAACGTCACCACGGAGCACAAAAAAGTGGACTAATAGAGTGACACGCTGCACACGGTTGTCATGGCACCTGGAAGGACACAACTTTTCAAGCAGGATGCTAAAATTGAAAGGTGTCTAAACTGTTATTATGTGCTATTTGCCGGTGGAGCGTGTGCATGAAAGCGTGAAAAGAAAACGGCGAGGAAATGGCAGGCGGGAGCTGACAGGAGAAGTTGGAGCCCCTGGTTGGCGAACTCGGTGGCTGTTGCCGCTGCTGGTTGCATTACTGTACAAGAGCAGGTTCTTGTCCTGGTCAGTCCAGACCACATTAGTCAACTGAGGGGACGTTAACCATTCGCATAAAGCTTACAACATTCAGTGCTACCATATGATGTAGATGTAGTCGATCGGGGAAGGCATGTTTGGTGTGTTTGAATATGGCTTGAAGTCAATAGACAAGAAGTCAGTAGTCACCCAATTCCTTTCTGTAACGACATACCACAAACATCCAGGGCTTCGTTAACGTAGAGTATGACTTACTGTAAGCTACAAAACTGAATAAAACTTCACAATGTAACAGATGGTATAGCTGACAGTTCCACCTTGGTGTATCCAATTCCCTATTGCCATAATGTGCATCATGTCTCTACGGATTATTATTAAACATAATAAACCGTAAACATAATAAACTGTAAACATAATACATGGCATCCCTGTGTGTGAGCGAGTCAGAATTCAGTAGCCGTTTCAGGCTTATATTTATGGAAAATATTTAGGGTGATTATTCATCTCCAGTGTTTTTAGCTTTGTATCTGCAGAGCTAAACCATAAAAGCTGCATCAGACATTCTTGGATTATCAACACCATATGGGGTTAGTGCAAAATTGTGTAAATTTGACTTTTCACCAGTCTACTCCTTTAATATGCCCAGTCACCAAATGTAAAAATTCCTACTTGGATATAGATAGATAGATAGATAAATAGATAGATAGATAGATAGATAGATAGATAGATAGATAGATAGATAGATAGATAGATAGATAGATAGATAGATAGATAGATAGATAGATAGATAGATAGATAGATAGATAGATAGATAGATAGATAGATAGATAGAAAAAAATAAAAACAGTGTTGTGCAGTATGAAAAACCTAAATGTGTAGGTACCGGCAGCAGTATTATTAACTGTTAACTATAAACTATACATAGTACAGGTCACTATGGGTAAATATCTAAATATAAATATATCTCACTTCACAAGGAGGCAAGAAATATATACAAGAAAATACAGATATACCTGTATACTGTAGAGTAGAAAAGTGCAATAGTAATAAATAAATGTGCGTGGTTGTGCAAGGGGCGCAGTTATCAGCAGATAATGACGGAATTAACATAATAAACATGTGCATATATTGGTATTTAAGTGAAGTGGAGTGTCCAGGAGTTCAGATGTACAGTATATAGAGTAAAGTGTCTGAGAGTGTCCAGGAGTTCAGATGTACAGTATATAGAGTAAAGCGTAATAATGCATAAATAAGCCTATGATTGAAAAGAGAATTTAGTCCTCAGCAGTCCTCGTCCCTCTTGATAGATTATTGCCAATGGAAAATATTTGATAAGCTCTGCTGTCATTTAAAAACACGACTTGGCAAAGTGTCTTAAACGAGAAAAAAAAATTAGAATTAGAATCAATGCATTGACAACACTCACTGTATTACTACAGGCAAATGTGAACTGACATCTTTAGCTCCTGCTTGTGAGGTTGAGTTCAGATAGAGGAACTGTTTCAGTGCCTTACAATCCATCAAAATAGAATTTACAACACACTCCAACAAGCGTTGTTTGTTAATCATAACGGTCATAAAAGTCGATCAGAGAGAAATGAAAGCGCACTCTGGCAGGCACATGCCACTTTCCCCAGAGCTATTAGTGCATTATAAACAGTCTGACACTATTACATAAAACATGTCGCTTTCTGACAGGCAGAGAGAGAGGGGAAAGCAAAGACGGTTGGTGAAAAAGAGCCACTCTGACAGTGAGTTGGAGGGGCTTTTTCCCCCCTCCCCACCCTAGGAAAAACAGCTGTGGGAACCCTTATAATACGTTAAGTATTTCAGGCCTTTCAGATGGTGAAATTGGGCGGAAAATGTCTGTGCTGCGCTTCTTTTTTCCTCTCAGAGCTGGAGCCATTACAGAACATCTGGTCCGTCCAGAATAATCCTCCCTCCCCCTCTCGCTGGCTGATGCCTGCTGCTGTGGGTTCCTGGGACGCGGGAACCCCAACGCTGAGCTCCAGTCCTTTTAAAGAAGTCAGGAAGAAAAATAGAAATCGTGTATGCATGAATGATTACAGTCCACACTGACTGAATAGGTAATAGATCAAACATTTCTCCTGTACCTTGTAAATAATATTCGGCTTTGAAATTGATAAACTTGAAGAGCGTAATTAAGTATTGACAGAGGGAGGGCGGTGAAAAATTAGATGTCTGATGAGATGTCCTCTTTGGAAAAGCAAGAAAAGCTGTCTTTGTTTAGCATGCTTTATGGATGTGCTGTGTACAGTACCGTGTAAAAGTCAGAGACCACCCTTCACTGATCTCATTTTTCAGTCAAAATGATCATTACTTTCCGCAGTAGCAGGAAACAAAACCCTCAACAAATTAATATAATGTCTTTGTTTCAGTATTTAATTCGTCCACAGTTCATTTTTAAGAAGGAATTTCTACATGCCTAAAGTTCAGTTGTAGTAGCTGGTTTCTTATTTCCTGGTAATCCCAAACACATGCATGTCTGGGGTGGGGACTAATGCAGTCCGTTGTACACCATCAGCTTCTTTGTTAGCTGTAGAAATGCTCTTTTCATAGTAAAGGCTATATGCATACAATCAAATGCAAATGATCGGGTGACCCGTCTTGACACACTTTGTTGATGTTCTAAATGTATGAATATAAGACCTGTCCATTATACTTTACTAACTGATCAGAGAAGCACTAGAAATGTGGGGAAATTACTTGGCAAAGCATCGTGTTCCATTAACTTCCATTCAAAGTTAACAACTTTCGTGTAAGCATTTTGGAAATTCAGTGACATGCAAAAGTTTGGGCACCACAAGAGATTCCAGCTCCCAGATAACTTTTACCAAATATCTCAGACCTTCGTCCTTACTGTGCCATTGTTCTCACTGTCCCCTAATATACACATCACTGGAAGTCTGTGGATAGGTCTCAAAAGAGCAGTGCATGCAAGATGGCTCAGGAATCTCACTGAACTAGAAAGGTTTTCTTAGGGGAGAGTGGGCCAACGTCCCAGGAACTGAGAAACTCCTAGCTGATTACAAAAAGAGTTGACCAGCTGTGATCCTTGCTGAAGCGAGTGTTACTGAGTACAGACCACACTGCCGTGTTCCCAGACATTTTGGTATTTTTAAACTGTAAAAGATGGAAACGGATGAATGAATGAATCTTGCTTAAAACGTTAAAGAAATTGGTCATCTTTAAGGTCATGCCATTTTTATGCCCTCTGGAATTCAGGTCATCTTTAACTTACTTATCTAGTCAGAGGACATTTTCACCAAGGATGCCCAAACTTTTGCATGCTGCTGTACATCCTTTCCCAAAGTAGGGAAATAATAGTGTATGTATGTGCACTTTTTATATATACTCTTTTAGATGAACTCATTGACCTTCTCTTTATCTCATTCTTGCATTTACGCAGGAATGGCTGCCAGTTTGCGGCGTAATTTCGACCTGCGTGCAAAATTACATTGATATTTAGACTATGACCGTAAGTATACACACGCTGTAGGACATGTGCACACTCTGCAGTGTTTTAGTGGTGCGGAGTCTGCACTCTCGGCACAGCTATTTGGCTTCGCGAGTGACGTCACAACTGCAAACTCGGGAAAATGTCAGAGCAATTGCCATGCGCTCAATCCGAGGGGACGCCGGGTAATTTCAGCGCAGATGCCACATCCGCCTCTCGGCCCTAGCCTGCGCATCCTTCCCTCTTCTCTTCTCTCCTCTCTGCGATCTTGTGTGTCTTTTTCTCTGACATTTTGAGGTGCAGATTTCTTGCAGCACTTATGCTAATTGTTGCGGTCACATGTCGTCCCTTTCTCAGTTGGCTGATATTTTCAACTCGCTGCCATTTGCGGCGCGCAGAGGCAGCTGAGAGTGAGGCTGAAAGCAGACAAATTGCGCTCAAATTGCATCAGATTGCCAACACGGCGCAAAGGTAAATTGCTTGCAAATTTATTGAAACCCCTGGCCGGCTCTCCTTCCACTGCGGCTCCCTGCAGAATGGCCTTCAAGGCCTTCAGAATGGCCTAATTGGTGACCTGTTCCCCATTGTGGGGCCTGGTAATGAGAGTGAGCACTTGCTCAACCAATTACCCTTTTGTACAGTGGATTTATTCCTTTCATATCTGGATAATATTTTTGTTTTGTCGTCTAATATATGGAAAGTGTTTCTTTTCACAGAGCTGAATGGTTTAGCCTGACTCCATTTTGCTAATGGCCAGAGGTTTATTATAATAGAGCGTGAAGGTTGATCACAGGACAAATTTCACTGGTAGATCCTAGAATGACCATTTGTTCATAGAGTTATGACTCAGTTAAAGAAGAAGTTTGTAATTGCAATTTAAAACCCAGTTTTGCTCCATTTAGCCAGGCAATAATGCTCAAAAAATAATATCCAGATTGCTTAGGCTGTGGACACTGTGACTAATGGATACACATTACACATAATAATGAGGATTAAAGATTTAAGGAGTATATATATGATCTACTTACCAAATATAGCATTTTTTGCACTGTATTGTTATTACTTTCTTAATGAGACTTTAAAACGGCATGGACATTAAATGGAAACCTCTCCACATGCAACTAGTGGCATGAAAGTTTGAGTACAACCATAACCCCTGTCCTAGACGTTTTTGAAATTCAGTAATGATCAGTGTCAACTGTGTTTATAGTTCAGATAGAGGCATCGCAATTGGCTTGTCTCAAGCCCACTTTACCCCAAGGCTGAGGCAAGACCAAAAAGATTAAAGTCTCAAGACCAGGCTTGAGTACTGCCACAATATTAACAAAGTAAAAAAGAGACATTTTAATTTAGGTTGATATTAAACAAATCCCACATACATTAAATGTTTAAAGTCATTATGCAAGTAATGAGGCAAAAGGAAAATGAAGACCAGGGGGTCACGTCAACCAAATGTTCTTACAATAATGAGATGTGTAGACTTCAACTAGAGAACATACAGTTGTTCTCAAAACGGGATTTTTGAGTATGTGCACTGGCATAACGAATGCGTTCCTGCACATGTTCAGTATTAATCCCTAATAAAACCAATAACTTAATTCATGACTGTTGTAGTTAGAATTTACTAAGATTGGAACCATGGTCCTTGATTGGATAGAATTGGTGATTATACAACTTATTTAAGAACAGGCTTCTGAAAATATAAATGTTTTTAGTTTATGTCAAATGTTTCGAGAGTGGCATATACAAAATATGCCTAACTCAGTGTTTTTCACCCTGGTCCGGGAGGCACCCTGCCCTGAACATTTTATTGCTTTGCCTGCTCCTAACACACCTGATCTAACTCATCATCTCATTAACAAACCCTTTCAGAGTTGCAGGGGGTGTGTTAAAGCAGGCCATCCACTCAAACATGCAGGGCAGGGTGCCCCCAGGAGCAGGGTTGAGAAACACTCCTTAAGGGCTAATGTGCACTCCCGGGGTTCAGCTCCCAAACCTCCTGGATTTATACACTGGCCACTGCCTGAGGAAGACCAGGAGGATTCTAAAGGAGGATTCTAAAACACATTCAAGCTGCTGTCTGTTATCACAGCTGCCGAGCAGGAGGAGGTTCGAAAGCATTAAGTCCAGAACCAGCCGGTTCCCAGAGAGGGTTTCTTTCCCCAAGCCTACAGGCTGCTGAACAGCCAGTAGTGCTGGGCCTCAATGGGTCAATGGGCCTGCCAATACACTTCTTACCTGAATCATCATCACAATGATATCCATGGACAATGCCCTTACTCTGACCATCACTCTGCATATATATGTATGGGTATATACCTTGCATCGCTTTTGTCTACCTCAGACATTCCAAACTGTATATATGGAAGTGGGCATATCTGTATATACCATAGCTTCTATTCATAATTTTATATTGCTGTTATACAATATACATTATATTTGGATAAACTGGGCTATTCATTCACATTCACACCTGTGTAAATGTGAGCTGACGATAAATGTGATTTGATTTGAACAGAGTGATCTGTTATTTGTGCACTTTTCACACTGTATATAGACACGATAAAAGCATTTCCTCTCTCTTCCCCGTCTTTCCTTCTCCTCTCCACCCATCTTCCTTCTATCTCTCGCTCTCTCCCTACATACATATTCTCTTTCCCCCTACCTCCCTCCCCTCTTTCTTCCTCTCGCTCAGATTAAGTCTCAGAGGGAGCTGGGTTGTCTCTCTCTTTCTCTTCTCGTCCTTCATCAGGAGCGGTAGTGTTCAGCTCATTTGTCTTGGCTTGTTTGGAGGAATAACTCCGGCCATGCTTCTGCTCGCATCTTCACTCACCCTGTCCGGTAAAAAGATTAATTCACTGCCTCTCCTCTTTCTCAAGCACTCTGTTAGAACGCAGCACGTCCGCTCTCATCTGCCTCCACAACACAGCATGCTTGTGTGTGTGTGAGTGTGTGTATGTGGGTGTTTGCTGGAATGATCAGAGTAATCAAAGCCCAGAATCCGTCATTTTTCACTTTCTGACCTGAAATGCTGTATCTGATCTGTGTATGTGTGTTACGTCCCGGTGAAGCATCTAAAGTAGAGACTCCCAAACCTGTGGCAATGTTTAACATCATG
>JAMWET010004800.1:350000-482516 GCA_024036415.1 Prochilodus magdalenae
TCATGGCTTTTTTCTGTGTATGAGTTGTTGATACGTAAAGATGAATGATTTGGTATGGAAAATTCTTAGATGATTTTTTTCACAGATACCACGTCACCATGGTTTAGGGTGTAGTTTTTTAAATCCTAAAAAAATGTACATAGTGTAGAGTAATAGAAAGACATGTGCAAATGTTTCTGTTATCATGCTAGCTGAATCCAAGCACTTCTACTGGTGTATATAATTCAGCCCATGACCCTTAAACTGTAGCCAGTGTGAACCCTTTGGCCCTTAATGGTTTCTAGTGAATGGGCCTTGATCCCTTCTGTGGCCCTGCACCCACCTCTGGCCCTCTTTATCTGAAAGGACTGTTTAAATGGTGAGGTATATCACTGAGAAAGGGAGAGTGAGAGAGAGAAAAAGAGAGAGAGCTCTTCAAGAGGCCTCTGTTGTTCATCACTTAAGTATTCAGACACCCCTTTTTTCTCTTTCTGGACGGGCACTTCTGAGGACAGCTGCTTAGGACCCAGCCTGACTGTTCATATGGATATGTATGGTAATGACTGCGAGAGACAGAGAGCGAGAGAGAGAAGGAGAGGGCGAGAGAGACCCGTTTCACTGCAACTCAACAAAGAGGGGGGTAATAAAAGGGGTCCCGGGTGTCGCTCCCTTGTGTGGTCTGAATAGGGCTTATATGAGACCCAAAGGCCCTGTCCCGATGACACAGAGCGCCCGGATAGGGAGGATAATTATTGACTGGTCCAAGGACTGCCTATACCCTCCTCCTCTCCTCCAAACACCTCCTCCCTCCCAAACCCCCACCCCAGTAGCTCATCGACTCAACCGCCACACGCCAAACGCACACTCAGCCTGCCTCATAAACCCAAGGGTTTCTAAACTCTTTCAATCCCAGTCTTCCCCCTGTCCACTCCGAGCTGTTGTTTTTCTTCTGTAAGTGTGGTAAAGTGGAATTCTGGAACAGATGATTGATTTGTTTCATTGTGATCAGTCCAAAGAAGACATTGATATATGTGGCCGTTTCCTGCTTCGTAATGGGCTCCTCAAAGAGTTTAGCTGGAAACCAAGCTCTCTTTCCAGGATTGACAAAACGCAAGATACTGCCTCAGCTGAGTTGAAAAATGATCCGGTTTTTGATTGAGATGGTTCACTGACTTCTGAGTGAGATTTGATTGCAGTGTTAACTTTGTTCGGAAAACTCCAAACAAAAAGCTTGTATTGATGACACTGGACAAAGCGTAGTTCAAATGCTACAAACCTCTATTGAGTTTGCAAATATAGTTCATAGTTCACATAGCTCTATAGTTCATAATGACTTTTACTGGAAAACAAACCTTTACTGAATGTGAAGAGTCACAAAGTTCCTACTGATGACACTGAGGAAAAGGGTCGCAAGTCCACAAATGTTCAAAGATGCATAAGCTTCTTATTGATTATACGGGGTATAAATTGAAATTTTACTGAACTGGGAACTTTAAGATTTCAGAAATAAATACTGATTAACCTGAATTGAAATGTTTTAGATTACAAAAATCAAAGCCCTTATGATAAACAAGATATGAATCAAGGTTTATAAACCTTTACTGAGTTTGCAAAACTCAAATGTTTAAAGTTTAATGTTTAAAATGTCATATTAATCAAACTGACCAAAAACATTTGCTACAGCAGACCAAAATGTACTAACTGGGTTTTAAATTTTAAATGTTAAGATTTACAGAAGTCATACCAAATACTCCTTATACTATGACCCTGTGACCGTAATGCAGAGCTGTGCTAGTGACTCCTGTAGCTGTTGTAAAGCCACTTGATGACACCTTCTTGCACTGACTAGCTGAAGTAGCAGATCCTCTTTTCTAAGTAAACAGACCTTGTGCTGAATAGATATGTGTGCTGGTGTGTTACAGAAGTACGTCTGCATTTATAACTGTCCCTGCTGATGCTACTTCAGCATCTCTCACCAAATCAAAATTATGGCTTAAATCATCTTTCGAGTGTTAATGTGCTATGTGAAGCTAAGAAATATTTTTTTTCCGATTTTGGTCGCTTGTGATTGCAGTCTTTTCTCAGATCAGTCAGGCTTGTGGAGAGTCTTGCTGAAATGTAGGCCCATTTGGGTTGGCTTCAAGCTAATAGATGCTTTAGTGATTCGGTTTAATTGACTGGAAAAATGCTACCGCGATTTTATGCAAATTGAAACTGGGCTAATTGTTAATAAATTCCAAAAAGCCAATGCAAAGGGAGCTAAGGCTTTTTCCTCTTCATCTGTCTTCATGGGGAATGATTTTTAGATCTGTCCTCACGTTGTGTTCACATGGTTTAAAACTGAAGGAAGAATGTAAAGCACACTCAGTGTTAGGGCATGAATGAAGGTCTGAACGCGGTGGTTAATTGTGTTAATTTGTCAAACGGTCTTAAGTCTCTTTAATGGTTTCTCTATCCGGCCGTTGCAGGCTCTTTTGTGTGTTAATCAGAGGCCGAGGAGATGAAAGGATGAGAAGCAGAGTGCAGGTGGGTTTCAGTGAAGGGGTGTGGAGGTGCACAGAGAAAGAACGGTGTGTGTGTGTGTGTGTGTGTGTGTGTGTGTGTGTGTGTGTGAATAATAGATGTATGTAATATTGCCACAGAGTGTTAAGAAGAGAATGTGAGAGGGAACACAGAGGAAAAGAGAGAGAGAAAAAAGAGAAAATAATGTGTCAGAGAGAGGTAGAAAGGAGAAAGGGATAGGTAGAGTGAATGAGAGTAAGTAAAAAAGAGTGTTAGTTAGTGTATATATTGTGTTAATAAGTGAACAGAGAGAATGTTAGTAAGCAATGAGTGTAAGTAAGTAAACAGAGTTAGCAAATGAACAGAGAGTGTTAGTAAATAAACAGAGAGAATGAAAAAGTGTTAGTAAGTGGACAGAGACTGTTAATAAGTGAACAGAAAGAATGAAAAAGTGTTAGTATGTGGACAGAAAGTGTTAGTAGTAAATAGAAAGAATGAAAAAGTGTTAGTATGTGGACAGAGAGTGTTAGTAGTGAACAGAAAGAGTGAAAAAGTGTTAGTATGTGGACAGAGAGTGTTAGTAGTGAACAGAAAGAGTGAAAAAGTGTTAGTATGTGGACAGAGAGTGTTAGTAGTGAATAGAAAGAGTGAAAAAGTGTTAGTATGTGGACAGAGAGTGTTAGTAGTAAACAGAAAGAATGAAAAAGTGTTAGTTTGCGGACAGAGAGTGTTAGTAGTGAACAGAAAGAGTGAAAAAGTGTTAGTATGTGGACAGAGAGTGTTAGTAGTGAACAGAAAGAGTGAAAAAGTGTTAGTATGTGGACAGAGAGTGTTAGTAGTGAATAGAAAGAGTGAAAAAGTGTTAGTATGTGGACAGAGAGTGTTAGTAGTGAATAGAAAGAGTGAAAAAGTGTTAGTATGTGGACAGAGAGTGTTAGTAGTGAATAGAAAGAGTGAAAAAGTGTTAGTATGTGGACAGAGAGTGTTAGTAGTGAATAGAAAGAGTGAAAAAGTGTTAGTATGTGGACAGAGAGTCTACCAGCAGCGGCGAAAATCCCAGTCTACAGGAAACTCTCCTCAGAATTGTGCTAGGGAAGGTATTTACCAAATCTGGTCCAACATGTGCGATTCTTCAGAGTGTCTGAACATTTATGTGGCCTGCATCCAGAAACTTGTCCAGTCGGTGGCAAATTGAATAACAGCTGTTATTCATGCTCATGGAGGTATTACATGCTATTAGGTCACGTTTCAGTCACAGGTGAGTCTTTCTTTGCCAAGTGAATTGTTTATCTGAGCATGCTAGGAATGTGTATAACAGATGTTTAGGGACATATAAATAATATTTATAATTTTTTTTGTTTATGTTTTACTTGTGTAGTCAGATGGTTCCTTTGAGCGCAGCTTCCCTCTTTCTGCATATTTCCATCAGTACACGCACAGTGCACAGTAAAGTACACCTCTCTCCCACTCCACTTATCCTTCTCTTTGCCCCATCCCCCTCAGCCCCCCACAGTGTAAAGTTATGACTTAGCTGTAGCGCCGTGTCAGAGGGGTTACTGATGGCTGGAGAATGGCAGGAGCAGCCGGTGACCTGGATGTACAGATGTGGATTTATCGCTCCGAATCCTTCCAACAATTTCATCAAAAGCCCATTGGGTCCTGCATCCCCCGACCCCCCTCCCCCCAAAGTCCATAATAAATCAAACTGCGGGGCGCAGACCGGGACGACGGTCAGCCGCACAAGAGACGGATGGGTTAGCGGAGCAGGGATCACCGCCCATCCATCCCAGCCCACACCACAGCAGCACTCAGACCAAGGCTCGTCACCACAGCTTCACTGTTACGGTGTAACAAAAGCACTGCCTGAGCAGATTTACAGCCACATTTCTTCTGCAAAAAAAGCAATGTGTTTGAAATGTGTTCACGCTCTCGTGCCTCCGACGCCTACAGTACAGAAAACAAACGCTGAGTATAGTGATGGACAGTAATTACCATGTCTTCTAGACCCATTTTCAACCGCTGGAATAATAGGCTGGAAGTAGATCCACTTTAGCTCCAGGTCCACTTTTAATGTTTATCAAAGGTCAACACATTAGTTTGGAATGAGGGAGGGGGGAATGGGGGTTAGACAGGGACAGCAACAGGCACTCATCAGTAATAGCCGATAGTGGTGGACGGAACTGGTGAAGCTGTCACAGAACTCCACCAAAACCACTGAAATGGACACTCGCTTTCATATGGGCTGTAGTGCTGGTGAAGCTTGTGCAACTTATATGGTGCAGTACATGATGAGAAGTCCCTGACTGGATGCCACATCGACATTTTTTTTATTAATGAAACCATTTTTTGCAAACGTGATGTAAGAAATGAAGTAATGAAGAAGAGGATGGAGAGGAAGAATAAAGATTAAAGGGAGAGAAAGACTAAAGGAGGAAAAGATGGAAAAGAAGAGAGAGGAATGGGAAAAGTAGGGGAGGATGTGCAGCGAGAGAAGGAATAAAAGAGAAAGAGAGAGTGTATGGGAAAAAAGGTGGAGAATAAAGGTGATCAAGAGAGAAAGTGTAACAAAAAAAAAAGATGGGGAGGAGGGATGAAGGGGAAAAATAGAGAAAGAATAGGGGAGCTAAAATATGGAGATCAAGACAGCGGAATTTTAAAAGTAAGGGAGGAAGAGCAGGCAGAGGAGAAAGGAGAAAGGGATAAAGAGAAGGAATAATAAAGGTAAACAAGAGAAAGAGTAATGCAGGTTAATGAGGATGAAACAGGAGAGTAAGAGAGTAAAACAGGGGAGCAAAAATAAAAGAGGGTGAGAAAGAGAGAGAGAGAGAGAGAGAGAGAGAGAGAGAGAGAGAGGAGAGAGAGAGAGAGAGAGAGAGAGAGAGAGAGAGGAAGAATAAAATGTAAAGAAAAAGAGGGAATGGAAGATAAGGAGAGATAATGAAAGGTAAAGGGTGGTAGAGTAAAAGAGGAAGAGACAAAGGTAGAGTGAGTGAACAAGAGTAAAAGAGGAAACGAAGACCGGAAGATGAGAGAGCGAGAAAGAATTATACTAAGGGGGGAGGAGGAAAAGAAAAGAGAGGAGGAGTAAGAAAGGATGAGAAAGGAAGGGTAGGGAAGAAAGAGGAAATGATGACAGAATATGAGAGAGAGAGTGAGAGGAGGAATAGGGAAAGAAGAGAGAGGAAGAGGAAGAAAAGAAGAGAACGGATGCTGGAAGAAGAACAAGAGACAAAGATAATGTGGAAAAAATAAGAAAAGGATGAGAAAAGAAAGAAACAGGTGGAGTAGGGGAAGAAGAGACAGATGAAGAGTAAGAAAGGATGAGAGAAGAGACAGAGGAAGTTAAAGAAGGAGAGCAGCCTGATATGTAGAAAGCCTGAGGAAGCCGTAGTGCTGGTGGTGCGGTGCGGGTGGGGTGGGTCGCTGGGGGATTGGGGTTGGGCTTGTGATGAGAGAGTAGGCTGGCTGACTGGCTGTGATTTAGTGCTGTGTTTGAAGTGGGACAGCGGTAATTCTCTGCCGGGTCTTTCCCTAGCAGAGAGCACCGGCTCCCAGATGAAGTCTGTGTGGAGACATGGACTCACTTTAATCACAACTCAAATATTGACATGGCTGTTCACAGACGTTCACCACTCCTAACCACCACTACACGGTGGCACCTCCTTCCCACCAGACGGGTCTAACACGCTGTCCACTGACAGATCACAGGGGTGTTAGGGACAGCGAGGACACTGGCAGCTACGCATGCAGATGTTGAGCAGCTGTTTATGATGTATTTATTCTGCCTGTCTACTTAAAAGAGCATCTCCCTGTACAGCTTCTACAGCTCCCCAGCGCTATGGCAGATATTGGTAACTGGTTGTCATGGTATCTCTGATGATTGCTACGGTACTGTAAACTGGTTGCACTGGTTGTAATGCTGTTACTATTTGGCTGTGATAGTCCTGGTGTTCCTTAATGTTGCTAAGTGCTTAATATAGTATCCCAAGTGGATGCTATGATGTTCCAGGTGGTTGTCAAGGTGGTGGTTTATCGTGAAAAACATGAATCCAGTTCAATAGCTGTAAACGGTCTGAGTTGTTTAGAATCAAAACTTTGAGAGCGGTGGGACTTCCCTTCTTCTCAGATTCCCTAGCATAGCCCTGCAAGACCTCAGTGGTATTTAGGCCTCAGTGTTATTCCAGGGACTCTGCTGCATCTTGAGTTGTCCTGCTGGAATATCCATCATTTGATGTGACAAACAGATTAAACACCCAAACACCCAAAAGCTGCTCAACATTAGTGTATGACACTAATAGTTTTTAGGCTCAGTAGTTAATTATTAATAAAGGCTTATTATTCAGTAACTACTATGAAAGTAAGATTTAGTGTTATCTGCATACATACAAAAGTTCTTACAGGTTTGTGGGGTTAAGTACATTTATTCCAGAACTTTCCACAAAATGTGCGATTACACCACACCAAATTTTTATACAATTCTTATATACCACACACTACACACTTCATACCACAAACCACACACTACACATAATGTAACGCATGCTATATACCATTTACTACATACAATATACCATATACCACATACTTTATATTATTTGACAGTACACACTACACTATATACCACACACTACCTACTCAATACTGTACACTACATACCGCACCACACACAGCATATCACATACTACATACTACACACTTTTTTTTTTTTTTTTGCATTTATTATTTTAACACAGCCCACATTTTATGTTATTGTTTGTGTGTGAAACTTGTGCAGCTTATATGGTGCAGTACATGATGAGAAGTCCCTGACTGGATGTCACATCGATTTTTTATTTTATTGATAAAACAGTTTTTGTGCAAACGTGATGTAAGAAATGAAGTAATGAAGAAGAAGATGGAGAGGAAGAATAAAGATTAAAGGGAGAGAAAGACTAAAGGAGGAAAAGATGGAGAAGAAGAGAGAGGAATGGGAAAAGTAGGGGAGGATGTGCAGTGAGAGAAGGAATAAAAGAGAAAGAGAGAGTGTATGGGGAAAAAAGGTGGAGAATAAAGGTGATCAAGAGAGAAAGTGTAACAAAGAAAAAGATGGGGAAGAGGGATAAAGGTGAAAAGGAGAGAAAGAATAAGGGAGCTAAAATATGGAGATCAAGACAGCGGAGAAAGCAGGCAGAGGAGAAAGGGATAAAGAGAAGAGAAGTAAGAAAAGTAGGGAAGGAATAATAAAGGTAAACAAGAAAAAGAGTAATGCAGATTAATGATGATGAAACAAGAGAGTAAGAGAGTAAAACAGGGGAGCAAAAAATAAAAGAGGGTGAGAAAGAGAGAGAGCGAGAGAGAGGGAGGAAGAATGAAATGTAAAGAAAAAGAGGGAATGGAAGATATGTATGGAAGATGGTATGTTAACTGCAGCAAATAAACAGTAGCTGCACTGAAGTGCATGCTCTGTAGATGACGTGCTAACTTCTTCTCCCTTAGATAATCAACTAAACATGTCCTTTGAGCAGAGACACCCAAACTTCACATACAACTACACAACCGATCAAGTTACTCCAACTAACCACAGCATTAAACGACTGTCTGAATCACTGATCACTGAATCAGCCCCATCCTGCCAAGCAGCACTTCAAAACATCCTCAAAGAGCCCATAAAACAGTAACGGTATTTACACAGGACCTCCATTGCTTTGCATCTGATGGTGATCTCTGAAAAGACATAGATACGCACTTGAGTGGACTGCTCTCTGGCTAGCAGAAGGAGGAAGCTGTGCTGTATGCAGGCTTCTGCTGCCTGCAAGGCGGCTGTGACTGGGGCGATAGCCTGTGGCCACACGAAGCAACCAGACGCAAAGTAGAGGAACTGGCGTCTGGGTTATTCTCCCCAACCCAGCCGGGCAAGCCAATTCCTGCACACCAGTTAATGTGAAAAGGACGGGTTTTTCCTCCTGTTCCCTCTCTCTCTGTCTCTCTCTCTCTCTTTCTAGCTTTATCTCTACATCAATCTTTATGATGTGTGCTGCACCTACCACTTAGTGCTCCTGTAAAATGCCCTTCATGTGTTCTCTCTCTCTCTCTCTCTTTCTCGCATTCTCTCCATTGAGCGAGATCACTAACCTGGAGCATCTTCAAAGCCTTTTGAACTCTTTCAAATGCAGCTCAATTTGCTGGTTCCATGGTGCATGTTTAGGTTGCTCTTCCACATTTTGTCATTGTCAGAAAGAAAACTTATACCCGTCGTATTCGCAGTTGTCATACCATAAAATTCCTGCTGTCTTTTATATATTATGTTTTTATGAGATATAATCGAATTACATTACTTACACTGAAAGCTTTCAGTCTTCTCTAAAGTCTCTGGTAAAGTTAGGTAGGTAGGTATAGATTTAGAAGTGGCAGCAACAATAAGCCCCTATAGAATAACCCATACACCTTTATCCGGTTCTTGTCTAACCAGGTTGGAGGCTCGGCCCTGTGACCTGCATTTGACCCTTGTTCTAACCATTCTGCTCTATGTTAGGGGAGTTTGTCTTAAAGCTGACTCCAGTCCCTTGAAACCTTAGGAACAGTGTTGTGCCCACTAATAAGACTGGGGCACATGGTGACGAGGGGCCCCTAACATCTTTCTTGAGCCCCTTATATAGATACTGATATAACTGTGTACACCTGACTAGCAGAAAGATCCAATGTCTTAACAATGTACCTCAGTTATTTGGTTTCTATAGACACAACAGGAAATGCCTTAATGTCTGTTAAGCTCACTATTTGTGATGCATCTCATCCATGGTAACCGGATTTAAACAGATCCTTCCCAGCGTGGAACATCACGTATTCATCCTATTGGAAAAATAGCTTAAGACAGAGCTTCTTCATCTGTATCTACCACATAACCATGAACAGCTGGTCAGATAGAGCAGATAGAGCAGTGATGTTAGAGCAGTGTTTCTGGACCCTGGTGCTGGAGGTACTCTACCCTGTATATTTTAGTGCTTTACCTGCTGACAGAAAGATCCAGCACACCTGATTTACCTCATCAGATCATTAACGAGCCCTTTTAGAGTTACAGGGGGGTGTGGGTGTGGTGTTAGAGCAGGAGAGCCATTAAAATATTCAGGACAGTGTGCTTCCAGGACCTGGGTTGAGAAACACTGTATTAGAGTACAGAGAACTCAAATATGTGCATCGCATGTTGCACAGTATGAAGGACTGGGAACCTCTTGTTTAACACTGTGAAACTATATGCAACTTTTTGTGAGGTGCCTGCAACATCATTGCAGTGCAACCTGTATTTCACAAACAATGAACGTGGCATTCAATACACTCTATTACACCTCTAGCCAATTGAGCAGCTCACATTTATCTGTATGTGCATAATACAGGTTTGCTATAAAGTCCTCAGACAGGTGTAGTTTACATATTCCCAGCTTTTCTGTTGCTTTTCCCAGCTGTCATTAGCATTATTTTTATTTATACATCCACATATGTGCTGTTGAAAGCTAACCTATAAGTAGCCAATATTTAAAACACTGTTATAGCCCTCTTTATGTCTCACTCATTATATCATAAAAAGTTTGATATAAGCTTATACTTCTACCCTCCTAAAATCATTTTAATCTATCTGTAAATTAGGAGAAATAAAAAAGTGGAAATCAATTTAGCTACAAATGGTAGTACAGTAGGCTACAGAAAAATAAACGAATGGCACAAGCAGTCATTTAAACAGTTGTTAGCTAGTTAGTTAACACAGCTGGCTTACAGAAATGTTAGCTTCACGGAAATGACAAAATTGTAAAACTATTAATAAACTTTGTGTTTTATTTTTTTCCAAACTCTTTTGACATCTTTGGTGTAAAAGTATGTTGTATGAAGTGATCATGTAAAGTGTTAGAATGACTTTGACTGGCTGCTCCATGAAACTCATTTCAGAAAGTCATGATGCATGGAACTGTTGTGGCTGAGTTTTAAATAAGTTGCAGGACACTTTACATCAGGCATTAAGCGCAATTTAGCCTCATATAAACATGCGTGAAAGTTTCACAGTGTAAAGTTAATTCAGTTTATTCAAACTGTTACTCGTTGCACAACACCGTCTGTAATTACCAAGACAACCGTGTAATTACACCTGAATAGTATAGTAATAATTAGCAAATTCCATGATTTGAATAGTACCCATGACATCATTTATAAAAAATAAGGAACTGGTTATGTGCAGAACTGTGACAGCTTGAAGAACCATTTGAACACATAGATAGAAGTTCTATTACTTCTTCTGTATAAAAATAGTGGTATGTGTTTCTTCAAAGCAGTGGTTCTCAGGGACCCCCAGGGAGTCTATATTTTGTATTTATATATTGAGAGTTAGGTGGGAGCAAAAACGCTGACCTTCTTAAGGTCCCTGTGAAAAACAGTGCTTTTAATAATTATTTAAAAATAGTTTCTGCTATCATCATATGCTTAGATATGTATAGAACCAATTTTGGGAAGATTATAAAGAGTGTGCTATGTTTGTTTCCGATCATTATTTAAGCGCCTCACGTTCTGAGTGTTCAGGCTCTTTGATCTAGACTGACTCGTCCTTTACTGTCATTGCAAATGGTCAAGGTTAAACATCCGCAACAGGAAGAATGACTTTAAGATAGATTGGAAACGGAGACGAGGTCTCCAAACATGGCCACCAGCGAAGAGCGGGACGGCATAACTTATGACCTGAGGAATTCTGAGAGATTGCTCCAACATCATTTATCTAGAGGTGTCTAAAGGGGATAACAAGAGAGAGAGATAGAGAGAGAGAGAGGGAGGGAGAGAGAGAGAGAGAGAGAGAGAGAGAGAGAGAGAGAGAGAGGAATGGAGAAAGAGAGAGAGATAAAGAGAGAGAGACAAAGAAAGAAAGAGGGAGAAAGAGGAGAGAGAGAGAGAGAGAGAGAAGAAGAAGAAGAAGAAGAAGAAGAAAAGAGAGAGAGAGAGAGAGAGAGAGAGAGAGAGTGAAGAAGAAGTATAAGAAGAGAGAGAGAGAGAGAGAGAGAGAGAGAGAGAGAAGAAGATACAAAGAGAGAGAAAAAGAAGAATAAGGAGAGAGAGAGAAAGAGAGAGAGAGAGAGAGAGAGAGTGAAGAAGTATAAGAAGAGAGAGAGAGAGAGAGAGAGAGAGAGTGAAGAAGAAGTATAAGAAGAGAGAGAGAGAAAAAGAAGAATAAGGAGAGAGAGAGAGAGAGAGAGAGAGAGAGAGAGAGAGAGAGAGAGAGAGAGAGAGAGAGAGAGAGAGAGAAATGAAGTGGTTTCCATATAGCCTTTGGCATTATGACGCTGCTTTTTCAGCAACTGCTAAAGTGATCTGCCGGACAGCTCATTCCCTCCTCACCACGCTAACTTCAGAACAAGGTCTGGAGGGCTACCCAACCCTCTCTCCCTTCCTCTCATTCTTTTGAAGTGGAGTTGGTTCAGATGACTGTTGTAAAATAACTAACCCCCCTAACCCAATCCATCCTGACCGGCCAGACAAAGACCTCAAGGTGTCTTGTGAATACCGTGTAATTAGCCAATGCTTTTTTCCTTTTAGCATCACAATGAGCATTTAGCTCGTGAAAAGAGCCCATTGTTTTGTGATTGCACACTTGTCCGACTCTCCCGACACCAGATTGGGTCTCACTACAACAGGAGGTCGAGAGGTAGGAAGGTGCATTTAGCAGGGCCAAGCCCTTCCCCAACTCTGAGTCTTGCGGCCCCTAGTGACGCAGATGCTTCTGTGGACTTCATCATAATGTACAGAATGTCTCTGCTTCGTTTAGAGTGCACCAGGCTTAACTTTACTAGGCCTCCAGAGGTTATAGACCACAGATCCCAATATGTTCTTGGGTGTCTTATCCTTTTCAGCCAAAGTTCTTTCCACTCACCAGAAAACTCAACCATTTTGTATGCATGTTGGACCATTTGTTGGGTTTTTTGCTAAGTTTTGGTGCACAGTTTTAGTCTGCTGGCTCTTCCAGTCTATAAATGCACCTCAGAGAGAACTGAGTGCTGCTGAGTGGATGTTGCCCTATTTCTTATGCTGATCTGAAACCAGTGTTATGGTTGGTTTCATAATGATTAAGACTTCGCTTTTGAGTTGTGAAGGCAAGGTTAGCGGAAACAGGGCAACTCATAAACTCATACTTTAGCAGTTCCTGCTGCCTGTTTCTACACAGTACTGGCATAGTGTAATGTTGATGGTGTGGTGTGTAAAAATGACGGGGCTACAGATGAAAAGGATTATGACTTTTAAATTGTCCACCTAATATAGATGTAAATGCCCTGAAGTTAAAGCTTTACACTTTGACCTCGTGTTCACACTAGCAGATAGTTAACTACTTAAGCCAACTCCAAAACTAAAAATGACAATAATTTCAAAAGGCTTGTCCTCATGTATCCGGTATGTTGAATACTAGACACTTGACTAGGCAGCCAAACTTTTAGACTTAGAGTTGAATGCAAAGGTTTGAACACCCTCAGTCAAAATCCATTTGGTGGACTTAACAAAGCATTCGCACTTGCATTTTTTACAATTCTTAGTATTTAATAAAGGGCATTGAAAATACAATGTGCCATAACTTTTGCACAACTCACATGATCCACTTGAAAATTTCATTTTAGTGTTGGATCAATGGTTGGAACAGAGATTGAGAACCTCTGATCTTGATGAAGGAATGTTGGTCCTTATATTATATGAGCTTAAATCATGTATCGCACTGTAAGCAAGCTGCTGCCAGTGAAAACTCTACCTAGGATTTGAACAAATCTACATCATAAATCTTAAACATGAATTCTTGCTGAGAGCTAGTCGGAAGAACAAAGATTTGGTTCCAGACTTCTCCTGAATGCCCCCAGCCATCACAATGCTTTGTTCAAATCCACCACCACTGTTTGATTTAATTAAGCACTGATTAGTCAAACAAGGAATCAGATGACAGCCACAATTAACACTGGCTTGCCACAAGGAGTGATGGTAAAACGATCACTTTGACAAACATACAGTCATACGGAAAGCTTTGAACAAATGAGTTAACAGCTAAAGCTCTCCAGAGAAGAAACCCTTAATTCTTAAAGAAGGCATCTTTTGCTAAGTGTAACATACTGGGAAAATGTTTATCTCCCTGAATATGTTAACTTCAGAACATTTTAACACAAAGTTACTTTACTTTTGTTTTCATTCAGAAAACCAACAACACATGTTAGGTGACCACCTTTATATAGAATTGTAAAATTATTACCTATTGGATTAACATTGTTGAATGTATTGCATTATATGTGTCTTTTCTCCTAAACAAATAAACACTCACTGACGTTGCACCAAATCCTTGTATAACTCCCCAGCAAAATTTGACTACCCTTACTCATAGTTCCATAATCTCTGAATCATCCATATACAAAGCAAAGGGAAGTTGGATTTTGTATCGTTCAGCCTGTCAACAAATGCATGTGTACAGCTGTCCATGAGAGGGGCTCACAGCGTGATTTGTATTTACAACGGTGGTGTAAAAGTGGCTCAACTTATAATCTGAGTAAATATGACTTTCTATATATATATATATATATATATATATATATATATATATATATATATATATATATATGTCCTGCTGACCCACCTTATGACCCACCAACATGATTACAGACGAATCAGACACTATACTCTCCTTTCTAGTGCTGTCTTGTATCTGGTGTTGACTCGAGGAGGATGGGTTCCCCCTTTGAGTCTTGGTTCCTCTCGAGGTTTCTTCCTTCCTAACTAAGGGAGTTTTTCCTTGCCACTGTCGCCCTCAGCTTACTCACTGGGGGCTCGAACACCACATTCTTTGTAAAGCTGCTCTGTGACAACATCTGTTGTAAAAAGCGCTATAGAAATAAAGATTGATGTATATATATATATATATATGTGTGTGTGTGTGTGTGTGTGTGTGTGTAGAGACTACAGTTCAGCTCCTGAAGTCTTGACCAATTTGAAAAAATGCTCAGCTGTATATATATACGTACAGCCGAGCATTTTTTCAAATTTATCAAGACTTCAGGAGCTGAACTGTAGTCTCTACATATAAGACTGACCACTAATATCATTAGGAACTAACACTGGAATTAATCAATCATTTTGTGATTAACAATTGATGAGACCAATTTTTGAGAATTGAGAAGATGTCAGCTGCCCAATTAAACAGCCTTTTAAAGTATTGTATGTTAATGAACAATATTTTCACGTTTAGAATAAAAGAACGACATTTATTTGAATTGATCCTTGCAGTAAAGCACTCTATGCTGCAACGTTGATGGACCCACTTAATATAAGTATAATGGCTTTTTAATGGTGATTATATTTTTATATTTATATCAGTCATAACCTTAGTGAAGTTGAAAACAAGTATTGAAAACCACGCTGAGATAAAGCTTATGAGCGCAGCCAGTGCTGAAACACTATTTGTCTGTTCTCTGTAAGCTCTTTACGGTATCCCCACTTCAAACTCAATTCCACATCCTTCACGGTCGCTGCATCACAGCTGCGGTTTCAACTTTGCCTCTCTCTTCTCTGCTCTCGGCTTGTCCTGCTGAGCAAAAGTGCACGTCACAACGTGTCCAGACGCTAGTTTTGTTCCCAAGGCAATTAACCAATCAGGCCCTCACCTGGGGCTAAAAGGTGTCTTGGGCAAAGAGGCCTCACCCAGTGAGAGGCAGTCTAATGGGAGACAGGGAGGAAGCTTTTACCTGCAATGCTGGACTCCTTTATGGTGTTCCACTGTTTGATCTTAAAATACTTCACCTGGCGAGGTCACTGCAGAAGAAGAGAGGTGCTCTGATGGGAGGCTAACAAGCTAAGCTAAGCAATGCTGAAGACACTAAAAGGCAAAGACCAAAAGAACCACTAGCAAATCTTAGTGGAACCTAAGTAGGTTCAACAGGTTCTTATGTTACAGAGACACCATGCAGTAGATTCTGGTATGGCAGAAAACAGTGCTATTGTGTGAACCATGTGGAAACATGGTAGCTCTGCATTTCGCAAGCTCTGCTAATTACGTTGCATACATGTAATAAATAAACAGGCAGTAACTGATGAAATTATGAAGACAGTAATTGATGGAATTATATAATTTGGAGAAGCTAAACTACTTGAAATCCTGGAAAAGGCATCATCTAGAACGTTCAGGTCACAAGTAAAACCAAGCTGGGAATCTAAGCTGGCCCTGAGATTTCCGCAGTTTCGCTGGCAGCCCGCTTCAGCTAATGCTGTTGACACTTAATGACACAGATGAAATGATGCAGTGCACATGTGTAAAGGTCCTTGCAGGCCACTTAAAGCAGTATTAAAAAGCATACATACAGCAGGGGGTCATTCATGGGGGCTTTTAGACCTAAAAGAGGAAACTTAATTCATACAGGAAGCTCCCTTGTATTATTTAGTTACTTACATTCACGTCACAGCTATGGGTTATTATAGCTATAAGAAAAAACAGCTTGGCATTCCCGCTATTCATATCGCGGCAGATGCTGAGACTGACCAAGACGTTGTAATGGTCACTTTAGGTGCCTGTATTAGGCACATGCACACCATACAGTGCGAGAGAGAGAGTAGAAGCATAAACAGGTATGTGTGTGGTTGCTCCAGGTTATAGTGTTGCAGGCTGTATGTTCCGTTTCACTGCTGCTGTCCTGGATTGTGATGAAGGAAGTGTGGGTGCTTCCTTCCCCAATACATGGTCTTCATTATACCGGATTTTCCTTATGGAGGACAGGGCATGTAGCTAGCCACCAGTTGCATCTCTCTCCACGGGAACATTCGTTACAACGTTACCGAAGAAAGAGAAGAACAGAAGAAGAGAGAGGGATCTTGGAGGAGACCAAAGTAAATCTCAGATAGCTGTTTATTTGTTAGCAAGAGCTAAAAAAATTAAAGGCTTATGAAATAAAAGGCTTGTGGCTAAAAAAAATATCTAATGCCAATGTTACTTATGAAAGACTGCGATGCAGGTTGTAACCTTATGTGTGTCACCCCTGAGGTTTGTAGTTTTCCCAGATTGAAGTCATATAACCTCAGGCCTGTTTCAGGCTAGCTGCAAAAAATATATCTCATGTCAAATAAGCCTTGGAAGTTTATTCCTGTACCTGACTGACCCAATAACCATTAGCAGACAGCTGCACAACACAGGACTACATGCAGGCAGACCATTAGGACGACTGCCCTTAACACCACGACAACATCACCAAAGACTGCAATGGTGTCGTGCCAGATTGTCATGAAGTGACTCAGTGACAGCAGGTCATCACGTCCCACTTTTGTCTGGGTGAGGGCCACCAGGAGACCTGTGTGTGGAGGCATGTAATTTATGCAGCCAAGCAAGTTCTCATTGCTTAAGACTTCCGGAGCTGAACTGTAGTATCAGCATATCAGATTAACCTCTAATATCATTATTCCTTGACTCACAATGAAGTGGGACCAATTTTGAGGAAAAGGGGTTTCTGAAGGAGCTAGCTATGTCACTGACTGTGAGTACAGGACATGCTTAAAGTGGAAAACACTGGTAGTCCCAGAGTTACAGTGTCAAATATGTGTTAAAGGCTGGTACAAGCTTTAAATATATACTTTCATTCCAGAACAGCCAAAAAACTGTTGATGTAAAAACTGTGTTTCTACCTCTGACGTACAACATGGCAAAAATGTAAGAGCTTAAATTCTCTTAAGCCATTCAGGGTTTTGATGAGCAGCTACAATCCAGAAAGAATGGTGCATATTTGGATTTACGAGCTTCTGCTGATTCTGCTGCCTAATTTATGACTCAGGGTCCTTGCCTGGGGTGGTTCCTGCCTGCTGACGTGCAAATAAAGATAAATGATGAACAGTTATTTTTGATAGAAAACTGTTGTCACATGTTCCGTCTTTAGGCAGGACTGAATTAGAATCACAGTATGATTACATGATAACTTGGATAATAATTGTGCCGAGAGTGATTTAATGTGCAGAGACATTAAACTTATGAAGAGAAATAAAGAGCGAGAGACACACAGAAACCATCGGGGTCAGTCCAGTAGTGTTATCCTGTTTGCATGTGTTTAAAAGTGGTAGTTGTATTACATAAGAGACTGAAGCAAGAAGAGAAATAAACCACTCCTCACACAAACCTATACTCAGGATCAGCCAGACAGCTAAATTATTAACCAGGAGTATTCCTATTGTCAACTCTTAACAACATCTCATACCACACGTGTACACACACACGCAGACACACACACACACGCAGACACACACACACGCAGACACACACACACACGCAGGCACACACACACACGCAGGCACATACACAACCCCGGTAGCGTTTTTAACTCAGAAGGTGAAGCAGCAAGTTTTTAGAGTGAAAATACAACAGCATTGTATAATCTGAATGTTATTGTCTTTAATCTGATTCACACAAATTACACAAGAATAAACAAACGTATATTTTGTTCAGAGGAAAGTCTCACTCAAGGGAAAGACAATAACTTTGCACTGCAAAGTTAAATCCCATTACCAAGTGTGATTTACGGTCGTATGTAAAATGTGCCCAGTCAAAGAACACACTTGCTAATTTATAAAATAAATAAAAACCTGTATTAAAAAAGAACACATTACCACACATAACACATGAGCACTTTTTAAAAGTTGAATTTAACATATATATATATATATATAAATATGGCATATTTTAGATATCTGAGATCTATATAATATACCATAGTTCACTAACAACATAAATACACTAATTAAATGCTATCATTTGTTTTGGATATATCTGAGCATAAAATTTTGTATTTCCCGTAGATTTTATTTTTTATAGATATATTTTGTATATTATGTTTATGTTTCAGTTTTTCAAGTTCACTAAATAAATACTAATTAAAAATGTTGTTTTTTTCTTTTCTTTTTTTTTAGAAAAATTCATATCCTGTAGATTAAGTATTGCCATATAAACAAACCTTTGTATGTGACTGATGACTGCTGTGTATGTTAAAGTGATTTTTTTTTTGACAATTCGACATTCTATATTATATTTTATTCTACATATTTTTATTTATTTATTTATTTGTTTGTTTGTTTGTTTGTATATATATTTATCTTATCTTATCTTATCTTATTCTTTAGCGGTAACTTCATGGACTTCATGGTCTACCTGTGTTAGTAAGTTATAGAAATGTTTCCTGTAGAGAACTCACTTTATAAACTGACTACTTAAAAGATCAGTAGATAAATAATAACAGCCATACTCTGTCAGGTAAATGAAGGGTTCTTTTTAATCAGATATCACTTTCTCTTTTTAGTGATGTATATGTATTTGCTGGTGGTAAATGGTGCTTGTTCTTTACACAGAACAAGGGATAACAATGCCGTATGGTAATTAAGGAGAATTTATTTTTAAAATGTTGCATTATTCAGTTGTTGAGATGCAAACAAAGTCATTCAGAGTAACTTTATGTGTAATGGTTTAAAGCAGAGACTCTTTACCATGGGGGTGATGGGAACCAGAGGTCGCAATGCCTACAAAACCAAATACAGGCTTTTTAATGTGCTAGCCAAACCACCAGCGTTAGGCGGTAGGCAGTAAGCTCGTCAGACGTCTGGTTCCCATCACCACCACGGTGAACAATTCTGACTCAGTTTCTTTTGAATGGGGCATCACACACCAAACCACTCTGAATGACTGAATTTCCCTTTATTTCCATCTTTCTTAGAAAAACAAAACTGTTCATCAGCTGTTATGCTGTTATGCTGTTCAGACCTCCTCTTGTTATGAAAGGGTGAACAGCATGCCGTAATGAAACTCTTCCTCATGTCACCTACAAGATAAAGACAATGAAAAGCAGTTTCAGCAGAAGTCCATTCTTGGCAAACTTGCTGCTCCGCACCCTTCCTGGCACCTGCTCAAATCCGAACACCTCAAGTGCTAAACACTCATGTTCTTTCCTTTATGTTCCATCGAACTATTGAATGCTGTGAAGAAAACTACAGCTGAGGCTTACAGTAGACTGACAGCAGGAGCCAACATTCTGCCAAACTGCACAGCACTGGGGCTCTGCTGCTCCCCTCCACAGACTCTGTTTAAGTGTGAGCGGTGGGGAGAGACGCCTTCCCGTTAAGGAACTCATGTTATTCCTCAATAAATCAGAATACACACATTCCTGTGGTTAATCGCCCGGAGGACTTACCTTTAACGTCCTGTTAACACTCGCTCTCTCTCTCTCTCTCTCTCTCTCTCTCTCTTTTACTCTCTCTCTCTCTCTCTCTCTCTCTCTCTCTCTCTCTCTCTCTCTCTCTCTCTCTCTCTCTCTCTCTCTCTCTAACTCTCTCTCTTTTCTCTCTCTCTCTCTCTCCCCCCTCTCTCTCTCTCTTTTACTCTCTCTCCTTTCTTTTTCTCACACACACTCTCTTTCTATCTCTCTCTAACACAAACTCTCTCTCTCTTGCTATCTCTCTCACACACACATTCTCTCTCGCACTCTCTTTTCTTTCTCTCACCACTCTCTCTCTTGCTCTCTCTCTCTTTCTCTCACACTCTCACTCTTTGCCTCTCTCTTTCTCTTCCACTCTCTCTCTGCCTCTCGTTCATCCTCTCTCTCTTTACCTTTTTCTTTTACTCTCTCCTACCACCATGCCTGTCTTGTCATTTTTTCTTCTATTTTCTTCTGTTCTTTTCCTTTTTCATTCTTTCTTTCTTTCTTTCTTTCTTTCTTTCTTTCTGTCCCTTACTTTCTGTCGTTCTTCCCCTCTCTGTCTCTCTGTTGTGTCTATTTTCCTCTGTCTCAGTTTGTTTTCTCTCTTTCACTCAGTATATCTCTCTGTCTCCTTCTTTCTTCTGTCTCTGTTTCTTGCTCTCTGTCTGTATTTGTCCCCTTCCTTTCTTTCCGTCACCCTTTATTCCTCTCTCTTTCTGTCTTTCTCATTTACTTTCTTTCTTTTCTCTCTTTATTTCTATTTATTCTGTATCACCATCAGTCTTCTCTTTTTCTTTCTCTTTTGCTTTCTTTCTCTATCCATCCTCATTCTTTATTATTGTCCTTTACTCTCTATCCCTTTTTTACTCTTTCATTCTGTGATTTTTTCTTATCAATCTATTTCTATTGCTATCTGCCTTATTTTTGACTCTCTCTGTTCCCTTATCATCCTCCCCTATCTCTCTCTTGTTTCCTTTTTATTTCACACTTTCTGTTCTCTTTGTCTGTCTATCTTGTTTTGTCTTTTCTTTTATGTATCTCTGTTCTTTAATATGTTTCTCTCTCTCTCTCTCTCTCTCTCTCTCTCTCTCTCTCTCTCTCTCTCTCTATCTCTTTCTTGTTTTCTCTGTCTCAGAGAAATAGTTTGCCTCTACCCTGAGGGACATGTCAAAGACATAGCAGCTCTATTACATCACACGCTTCTTTGTGCTTTTACTCTCAAACTGCGATGAAAGCTGGAGAGGAAAAACAAGAAAACAAACAAGCGAGAGAGAGAGGGAGAGAGAGAGGCAGGGAGAGAGAGATGAATGGGACGTCTAATCTGAGCTGCACTTATGACTCAGTTTCCTTGCTACACCTCAAAATCCATTCACAGATCTGCCTGCTGACAGCATGGCCTGCACTCAGCGCACCCAAATAAAGGGTTAATAAAAACACCCTGTAGAGGGTTAAAGGGTTAACAAAAACGAGGCCGTGTTCTTCTGTCAACACCTTCCACACGCGCTTTGTGAACAACACTGCAGCCTGCCAAAAGCACTGGCTCACATCAGCGGCAGTAAATCACCTGCAGCCTCACCCGCCAGTTACAGAGACACCGAGACGCCACACACGCACAGGTACACGGCCTACATACGCTGGAGGGAGCAGCCGGAGCTTTTACAGCCGAAAGTGGGTTACAACACCGGCACATTCATGAGCCGTGCCATCACTCCCAGTGTTTACTGATGTGGGTGCTCTCATCACCGAGGCCAGCTGTTTTTTTACTGCTCTGTTTTGTTAGCCTACACAGGAATTAATGTCTTCCGAGACACTTACCCACTTTAATACAGTGTTTGTCCCCTTTTTGCTGCTGTAACAGCCTCTCCTCTTCAGATAAGGCTTTACACTAGATGGTGGAACATTGCTGTGAGGATTTGATTGCGTTCAGCATATTCCTTTACAGATTGATTCCAAAAGATTAATAGCACAAATGCCACCGCAAACCAACTCAAGATGTCCAAAATGTCCATTAAGTACAAACGGCACGGATGTTTCAAGAGCTAAATAAAATACTTTTCCTCTACTCAGTCTGTCCATCCTTCCTCGCTAATACAGCTTCCATTCTTTTTCAGGACACTCCATCACTTTCCATACAAATTTGGATGGTTATTATTCCACACCTCCAAAGTGCAGTCTTGTCAGAAGTTGGTTGCATTTTACTAAACACATTCAGCAATGCTGAGATCTCGACTTTCTTCAGTTTCTTGCTTCACATTTGTTTAGATTTCTTGCCAGCTTCTTGACAGGTACTCATATTTTCAAGGCCCAGAGTCTTGAGTTGTTGTCTCACAGTGGAAGGATGGACAGAAAGACCTGTGGATCTTTTTCAGGTCTAAGGCAGGAACTTTTTTACCATCTCTTTAAATCCTTGGAGACCGTTTTCTTGGTCCACTGGGTTGAGCTGGATTGTTAGGAGTGCCATTATCTCTCAAGTTATGAAAAGCTCCTAAATTTGGTTCATCTATTTCCTCCTAATGACATCAGAACAACATATACACATGTATGTATATACACTGGCTGGCAAGAGAAATGGATATGCCAAAACATGCTAAAGAGAACTTTGTTGGACCACGATAATGATGTGTATTTCCCCCGGCATTGTTTTAAGAACCTTATGCAGCATTGCACTATTTAAATCCAGCAAGGTTAAATTAAATTTTGGCTGAGATCTTCTATTCATGATAGAAAAGTCAAACCTCTCTGTAGGTTTCTTAGCTCATCCCAAAGGCTTTTACAGGGATTAAGATTAGGACTCTGTAGTTGGCCGGTTCATGTGTGAAAATGATTTCTCAAGTTCACTTCACTCACTATTTGAGTGAATCTGGAATATGCCCAGTGCCATCAAGAATAGCTAAATCCACTTATGTGATCACCTGATCATTCAGTACAATCTGGTAGTCAGCTGGTTTCATTTTATTGGTTTCATTAAGGCGTTGAGCAGTTCTTAACCAAACTGCATTCATTCCGGCTGCTCCTTGGCTGTTTCCTTTGCTGCTCCCACATGGTTGTTTAAGAAATGAGAAGCTCCCCATCACACCAGTTAAAAGAACTGTGGTCAGCTGTAACATATTAACCAGTGCAGTATTTCTATAATCAGAGGAATAGGTAGATATTCCCTTATATTAATCTATATGGCACTTTTCTGGCCAGGCAGTGACCATATAGAGAAACAGAGGTAGGGTCACTGTCTCAAAACCCTCTTTTCATCTTCAATTATGGACAAACGCCACTTCTCTGTTTTAATGTATAATTTTCTTTCTAAACATTTAATTTCATGTTAAATAGACAGAAAACAAATAAATTTTTTCTTATTTTTTTTGTTCTGAAAACATTCTCATCATATATATATATATATATATATATATATATATATATATATATATATATATATATATATATATATATATATATATATGTGCATCCGTGTACTGTCTAGAGAACAGAACTTCTCTGTGTTCATCTAACTCTTTTCTGCACAACTAAATTTTACTACCCTTTCAAAATAATATGTTATATAACACAATGTATGAATATATTTCTGATCTACTGATGTTTATTCATATTAGTGAATAGTGCTATATAGTGTTAAATCAAGCAACAACCAAATGATAAAAAATCTTCACACTATTTGAATAAACAGTTTTTATGCTGTATAATTCTGTACATACATATATGTATATAAAAACACAGATATATAAATCTCAAGACATTCAGTGACTTAACTGGCTTCTTTCTCCCACAGATAGGTAAAAAAAAATGTAATGATTCAAATAGTCAAACAGTTACACCTGAATAAAATATCTTACACCGAAACAATTCCTGCCAAAAGAAACAAACTGACAGGCAGTAGTTGGGATGTAACCAGATTTATTCATATGCTATTGTATGTACACTATATGTATACACATTTATAACCAGTTAATATGCACAGTATTTATATATATATATATATATTGTGTGTGTGCATTCAGTATAGATATATACATACACACACAGATGCATAAATCTCTTCTCATGACGCTTTCATTGGCTTTTTGCTTCAACAGGTGAAAAAATTATTTAATGATTCGAGTACGTCCATGTGAATGTATTACATCAACACAACTCCTGCCAAATGTGCATCTGTTTGACATACAAACCACAAACCATTTCTTCAATGCATGTATTTATTTTTAGATAGATAATCTCAGCTCACCTTGGAAAACTACAACATGCTCAGGCAAATTTCCAACACACATGTATTAAACAATGAAAAAGGAATCACATCTATATCTTCATCAAAGTTACTACACAGACAGTACAAACAACAAACTTCACCTACAAATTTAGATAAGGGTTTTTGGTGCAGCCTTTTCAAAAAGTCATGTCCCCTAAAGAAAACAACTCACTATGAGTTACAGCGTCTTGACAAGCTCTTAAAACCACTCACATGTTGATATGGAGGGGAGCCTTGAAGCCAGGGCTTTATTCCACACTCTAACTCCACCTGCTCAGGTCTGCAGATCTTGTTTTTTAGATTTACCCTCTTCAGACTTTACCCAGCCTGCCTGTCAAACCCATGCTGTGTCGCCTCTGTGGGCTGCGATTTCAGGAGGCATTATTTTGAGAGTTAACTGTTGATGGAGTCTGTGTGATGGACGCTATCAGACATTTTCAAATCATATACTGCTCCCTTGTGGACGAGGGATGAACCAGCCACTGAGTAAGCAAGCAGCTGGTTAGAAGTGCATGCATTTACATAACATTAGCCTGCACTTGGTCTACCAGTGCCGCAGCAACAAGTGAAATAGTTGAGTAGATAGATAGATAGATAGATAGATAGATAGATAGATAGATAGATAGATAGATAGATAGATAGATAGATAGATGGATAGATAGATAGATAGATAGATAGATAGATAGATAGATAGATAGATAGATAGATAGATAGATAGATAGATAGATAGATGGTGCTAGTGGTATACCTTTTGCTGTGCAAATTAAGAAGATGGCTGTTGTCAGCCATACAGACAGTGCCGCACTTTTATTGCTTCTTCATATTATTCTATTCCTCCCTCATAGAGTTCTCAGGATAAACACAGCTTCCAAAACACTTAAAGGGCCCATATGCTACATTTCTGTCAGGTCTATTTACAGCATTCGTGTTGGTTTTGTGCATGACAAACATCATAAATGGAACATACTTCAGTTTAAATGACCTCTCTCCGCCATTGGATTCAACAGACTGATTGGTTACTGTGACTCTAAGACTTCTTATTGGCTGTCCAGCATCATATCATCACAGTCCAGTCTAAACCACTAAACCACTTCAGCTAAAATAGGCGGAACTATACTGCTGTAGGCTGAAAAACAGACATATGTAACAGTGTTGTTAATGGTGACATCACTAGAGTACAAAGTGTGCTGTTTTTGCAGTCCCGTATATGGACTGCATGGACTAGGGGGTGGGATCTTTAACAACGTCTACTACTGCATCAAAATATTTTCAACAGTTTTCCATTTTCAACATTAAAGGAGTAATATGTAAAATGATGCACTTGTTTTTGTTGTTGTTGTTGTTGTTGTTTTGTTTGTTTTCTAATGTGTTTTATTTTTGAAAAACATGAATTCTTCTTTATTCATTCATGTGGGGATTTATTGCAGACTGATGTGACTGTGGCTCACTATCACCTCCTGAGGTACAAAGTGCCATTACAGACAGAACAGTCCTGTGTTAGCTGGTTAGCATGTTAACTTCATTAGATATTTCTGCAACATGATACACTTGAAATTTTTGACCTAATGTTTAACTGGTAATTTTTTTTTATTCTGTTGATAGTTTTAGTAAATTTTGGAATATTTAAAACTACAGTTAAACATTCCATACTGATTACATAATCTTACATATTCCTCCTTTGATACATTGGTTTTAAAGCTGCTCCACCACAAACTTGTGGTGTAGGTTCTCATTAATAATACAATAGATGTATCTGCTTTTCATACCACTTTTATACTCAATTATTCCTTTAATTTGGAATTCCTTTAATCTCTTACTTGAAGTCCCAACAGCTTTCATTCAAAATTCTTTGCATCCTTACTCTGATGATTTACAAGTTAGAGCCACAAACTTTGGTATAAAGGGAAAGGCCTCACATAGGTATAGGTAAATATAAGTATGTTTTTCTCCACTCCACTAGGGGTGTTCCAATACTTACTTTGTGAATTCCAGTACTGGCCAAAATACCTAGATTAAATGCTGAGAGACAACAAATGATATAATCTGATATGATATATTAGTCTAAACTATCACATAAATGCTTTACTTTAAAACTTTAAAATTGATTTGGAATGTTTGGTGGTGTTGACCAATCATGTTGCTAAAAGTTTTGTGTGTGAAAAAGTTTACATAAAAAGAAACAGCATTATTTTATAACTGGGTCGTGTTGTGGTCTATGTGTTTCTTGCTTTAGAGAAGTAGAATATTGGTTTGACAACTTGATCATAATGGATGGTTAAACAAACAGCATTGGATTGGTATCTGCTTTAGTAGATATGTACTGTTCTCATTACTTTCATCCCTTTTCCCTTAGAAACATCTTTAACTATTTTTATTGTTGAATCTAATAAAAGCTATGATTTGACTGAATGTCTTTGCATGACTGCATGTTTTTGGAATGGAAGAGGAAACGCGCACACAGGCAGGAGGAGCACATGCAACCTCCATGCAGAAAGATCCCTGTTTACCTGACTGTGGAATCAAACCCAGGCTATTTTGAGTTGTGAGGCAACAGTGCAACAAACTGAACAGCCATGCTGCCGAGGTAGATCCACTGCATGCAGAGGCATTTGATTCAGAGGCAGTTGGACTAGTTGTGTTACTGTATAGCCATTTTCAAGTCATGACAGAAACTCTTAGTTGGTTTGAGGTCTGGCCTTTGACCTGGCCAATCCAAGATGGAATGTTTCCCCGGGGTAATAGTATGTATTTAGTATGTTTAGGGTCATCATCCCACTGGAAGGTGAACCTCTACCCAAGTTTGAAATCTCTGGAAGATTGAAACAGGTTTTCCAGCAGATTCACCATGTATGTACTGCCATCCATCTTTTTCCAATCCTGACCAGTTTTTTCCCAGATCCTGCAAATGAAATGCATTTCCATAGCATAATGCTGCCACCACCATGCTTCACTATTGGAATTGTGTTAATGGAAGTGTAGGGTTTATGTCACACATATAATTTCCCGTGATGACACAGAGTTCAATTTTAGTCCCACCTGAGAAGCAAACTTTCTTCAGTGTTTCGAGACTCTGCATGCTGTTTGATGAATTTCGAACAGTTTTTTTTTTCTTTAAGGAAATGGCTTTTCTGGGCACTCCTTCCTAAGGCCACTATAACATCCCAGTGAAGCACATATGTTTTTTTCCTCTTTTCTTTTATTCTCTCTCTTATTTCTTCTCTTGCCTTTTCAACAGGTGCTGCGATTGGTCAATGGAGAAGGGCTGCAGTTCTGTACACCAATCCGAAAGCGCTGCTGATTGCCAGTGGGGCAGGTCTTGGCACATAAAAGAACCAATCGAAGCAGACTCATGAGTAGAGTGTGTTGTGTGTTTGAGACTGTTGGTTGTGTGCAGTTTTAATTTGGTTACTTTGCAGGTTGTTAGAGATATGTAACCAGTATTTGCTTGGTCTCAAGCAGAGATCTAACCAGAATTCATTTATCCAATGGGAATTCTTATTTTTAATTTTCCCTGAGAGCCATCCAACTTATCAGAATAACTTAACTGCTAAGCCAAAGCATAAAACTGCATTTGATGCTGATCACACCACGTTAGCTAATCCTATTACCCTTTCTTTCCTTATTACTGAAACCACTTAGTTGCACAGCATACCCGACATACTAACCTCTCAGTGGTTAGATGGAAACTTGAATAGAGAAAACTGCTGACCATTTCTTACAGTGGTGGTAAAGGGTCATTATGAGAGACATAGTGATAATAAAACTATATGTCATTCATATGCAATATTGAGTTTTTATATGCAATATTGATGATAATAGTGAAATAGTTGCAAATCTGAACAAATATGTTTTCTTTACAAGAATGCTTTGTCTTACAATACCCTGGCTATACTCTGACTCTCCATCAACAGTTTAAAAAGTTTTTTTTTTAAAAACGTCTCAAGCATTAGGCAGCATATTCATAATCCTGCCATTAAAATACTATGTAAGGGAGCTTAAGAATGCCTCAGTCATCTGGTTCCTATCACCCCTAACTTGGGCAATGCTTTCTAGAACAAAACGCTTCATATCATACTACTCTGTTAACATCTTAACCCTTTAATCATGCATACATTCGGAAACAATCTCTGAAATTCTTCTTTAGATGCAATGATTGTCATTATGCATAATTGAACTGAACTGAGATATTTACAAGTCCTGTTATGCTGATGTGACCATGTGAAACTCGCAATGGATAATTATCATTAGGTAGCTGGGTTACAGTTGTCTTTTCGCTTGATCCCAAATTCTTGGTTGTCAGGTGTGGACTCACCCTGTAGGGATGTTAAGGAGAACCAACCTGAATATCCACACACATAATGGATCGCCTCTCTGCTGGTGAACATAAATCTGCTCACTTTCTGCATGGTGAAAGCAACGCCATTGGTGGACCACGCCCCTCTGTGACGCTTTTCCTGTTCCCCTTCTGGTCTTCACACACGTGTAGAAACATGTCTTGAGGTGCTGCTGAGCTTCAGTATTCTTCCAGGACTGCGGTCAAAAGACACTGTGCGGGCTAACAATGAAAGAAACAAGGCTATCAGAAGTGCGACAAGAGGCACTATGCAGTTTGACTTTACGTTCAGAGGAAAACAAAGCACCTAAAAGCAGCACAGATAGATGACACCAACAGACACACCTATGACTGTTGTTACCTGCTGTTTAATTCTAATATTGAATGGAAAAAGACACATTCAAAACACATTTAGCATTTTTCATTGATTTCAGACTACAATTCTATGTTTTGACTGACCCTAGACTTTATTTATGCTGATTTCATTAAATAAACAATTGAACATTCCTACGCAACCTACGCTATTATAACACTACCGAAACTGCACCAAATGTTTCAGCAGTGACTGTTTTGGTAATGACTGTTTTAGTTTTTATTTTGAGGAGAACTTATTATAAGCAGCACTCAAACTCATGCTCTGCAGGCCATGTGCTAGTCAATGTAACACAGCTTTCAACAGCTGAGCACACATAAAATCTTTAGGGGCGTGCTATGCATAGTCGTACCACACTGTTTAAAAGTCTTTTATTGTTGCTGTTGGTGCTGTTATTAGTGTTGTTATTAATCTGTGTGTTTAGGATGTATTGGCGTTACTGTTTTTTTTTTTTATGTCTACTGCTGCAAGTTGGCACGTATGGTTGTGTGGTCACCATTACCAAGTGTTTTATGGAAAAAGAGCCCACTGTTTTCCTACTTTCATATCAGTGAAGAGCAAATTCCTTCTTTTTCACGTTAAAACAGTGGGATCTGACTGCTCACCATTTGGACATAAATGAAATGGATGTGGCCTCACTCCCTGCAGGGTGGTAGCTAAAATGGACTACATAAAAAAAAAGTTTTACAAAAGGGTTTTTTTTTTTTTGACAGGGACAAAGTGTCAGTATGATGTAACCTGCTGAATACATACTTTGAACAATATAGGGCTATATATACCAGAAAATGTTCAGTTCTTACCAGTCTAGAACAAATGAGCAACTTTAGCACCAGCCTTCATACATTTGCGCACAAAGACCATCTCCAGTGGTGAAATGTTAACTCTTGTTTTGTTTCTATTTATATAACTTATTTTGTTTGCTGCTGAACATGCTTCTTGTGGGCAGCACTGGCCATTAAAAGATTTTAAGACCTCATTTCATTTACCACACCATTTCATGGCAACTTTAGACAAATAATGTAACTTGGAACAGTGAACCTAAATGACAAGAGGTAAGAAGCATCAGCATCAGGGCAGCAGTGTTACTTCTTCATCCTCTCATGTTGAACAGATTTGACTCAACACTATAGTGACTCACTGTCGCCTCTTGAGGTACAAAGTGGTATTGTTAGACAGGACAGGCTGTGGCTAGCTAGTTAGCTTGTGAGCGTTTCAAAATGTCTTAGATATGATGTCAAAACTGTTACTGGTTTACATTCTGTTAATAATTTTAGTTAAACTTGGATTTTTTTAAACTAAAACTCTTTGTTGCAAAGTTGCAAAGCTGCTGGTGACCTTCCCTGCTGTCCTGCTTTGTTGATTAGGGCTCCCATAAGAATCTGAATATGTGGGCGAGAGTGTCGGCCAAAAAGAGCCGTGTGTATCTCGCCCTCGTTTTTCCAACTGTAGTGCTAATGCAATTGTGCATGAAAAAGTGTGATATCAAAAAGTGAAGGCAGGATTACGCCACGCACGTAAGTCGTCGGTGGGAGGACAAATGGACCGTAAGGGGAAAAAAAACACATACACACACAAAAAAAGAGCGGGGCTATTGTGTGTGTGTTGTAACGCAAGGCAGATTTAGTCAGAGAGGCTGTGGCTAGCTAGTTAGCATGTTAACTTGAGTGTTTCAAAATGAACTAAGTCTTTCATTAAAGTTGCAAAGTTGCTGGTGACCTTCCCTGCTGTCCCGCTGTGTTGAAATGCTTTTGAAAGACCTTGCCTTTATTTTTATATACGTTGTTTACATATAATGTGGCATCAGTTTTAAAAAAAAAAAATTTAATCAATATAATAGTTGCACCCAGAAGGAAGTGTGAGATTGCAGTGCTATTCAGAAGGAAGATAAATGATACCAAGAGCAATAAATGATTATAAATTAAGACTGATATGAGCAATATTTATTAAACTACACATGCAGAAGTCATACACATAGTAAGCTGTGGGGCCGCCATGTTTGCTAATGCAACATGCATACGTGTTGGTTCCTAACGGTGTCCTGTGATAATCCATCCCATGCATCTATTCTGGTGTTAAAATGGGTTTTTAAACACAGTTCCTGCAGAATGTGCGGTGGAGGTGGAGTGACACCAGGCCTTCTGGACATGTGACGAATGACAACAAACCGTTTATCTTTGCGCTCACCACGGTGCCTCCACACACAGATTTATTGGTCGCCTCCATCAAGACATAAGTGGAACTCATCACTGAAGATGATCCACTGCTGTCCTGAGCCACACCATGACAGTCTGGCACGTTGACGCAGTGTTAAGGGCATTCTGAGAGACCCCACTTCAGCATGTGTAGCTGCACCTAATACTAATACTAACTTGATTTTGAGTATGTAGTATAGTACAGTACAGTTATGAGTGTCCAAGTGAAGTATGCTCCAAAATCCACAATGCACGTTTCGAATCAGTCAGTTTTTGAGTACGGTAATGATAAACACTGAATATCTGGAAAATGTTTTAAAATGTGGCGGCCGGTGATGCAACAGGGGCTACAGTTGTGGCATGACCATAAATGGTGTATAAATTTGGGTTTCAGCTTCAGTCAGAGAAAATGGCGACGGGTAACAGTGGAGAGCAATACGCAGCTAACTCAGAATATTAACGTGGGTAGAGTGATTTTAGTGTGGTATGCTTTTATCAGGATGAGCCTCAGAATTTAAAATACACAGGTCTGAATTTTAATAAAAGATTCACATCGTTTTAGTGGATTAGTTTTAGAGTCATATAGTCGAGGGTAGCAAACAGCTAGGCTAATCGTATTTCAGGTGAACTGAGCAGCGTTAGCAGCAGCTAGCTCTAAACAGTGGATCGGTAATAACAGCTCTGAGGTAAATGTGAGGTAACTGGTCATGTGACTATTAGTACACTACACTGCATGTCAGAACTCACTGTACTGTTCACTGTGGTATGCAGGGTGTAGTATAGCAGTGTGCTATTTTGAATACGGTTGTAGTCCATATATTTAGTGGGGTGTCCCAATTTCTTTGCATGACTGTATACACACACACATCCAGCAGAGGTTCACCAATAACAAACGAGTTGTCATGTTCCTGGCCCAAATTTTATTTTGGCTACTGATGGCCAACAGTGGTGACTGTGGTGGTGATTGTAATCAGACCTCTGAGGAATTTAACGGATTTTAAATCTACATTATGGAAATGTTATGTAACTAAGTGACTGGTAATATGTTTCTTGTGTATGTGGCTTTGTTTTCCAAAAAAAAAATACATTTGGAAAATGGGGTGGAATTCCACAACTACCGTGTGCACACCTGTAACACCTAATTATCCCACATAGACCCTACAAACCAATGCAACAAAGTGAGTCTGAGAGACTGACATTACACGACACATACAAGAAACGGGAGTGTATTTGGTGAATGACACGTCTGGGTTGCGCGCTGTTAACTGTCTCGAGCTGCCCTGGTGAGCGCCTGAGAGTATGTAGCTGTGACATGGGGGAACAGGTCAGCTTTTCTCCACCCGTTTCGACTTGCCCAACCCCCACATAGCACAAGTAACCGCCCTTCTTCATCCCCTTCAACCGAACATGATAACACCCCCTCGTTTTTTTCACACACGCGCGCGCTACGTCCTCTAGGAGTTGTAGTCCTCGCTCCAGCGGAATCAGATACGCCAGAGGGCCGAGCGGAACTACAACTCCCATGCAGCCCTGCGGCCTCGGACGAATCTGAATATGTGGGCGGAGAGCGTCCGCCCACAAAGAGCCGTATATCTCTCGCTCTCTTTTTTCCAACTGTAGCGCTAATGCAATTGTGCATGAAAAAGTGTGATATCGAAAAGTGAAGGCAGGATTACGCCACGCACGTAAGTCGTCGGTGCGAGGACAAACGGACAGTAAGGGGAAAAATCACACATACACACACAAAAAAAGAGCGGGGCGTATTTTGGCGTTCACTTGATATTTAAATAGAAGTGGGTGGGCCTTAACGCAAGGCAGGAGCGTTAACTTGGATTTGGTGGCGTTTCGTCGGAGAGCCGGAAAGAAAAAGCAAAAAAAGTCACCGTTCCCGGCTTCGAAGGTATAACGCGCTTGAATTTTCAACCCCAGTTTCTGTTGTTGTTTTTTTCCTTGTCCACGCGCAGCCGTTTCTCCCTCGCTCGCTTTCGGTACCGCCCTTCCTTCCTGGCGGGGTTGGGTCTGTTCGTCACTGCGCGCCGTTTAGTGCTCGGCGCGGTCGGTCGGTGGAGCTACGCCACACCACCCAGCAGCCATTCGTGGGGAGGAAAAAAAAATAGGCCGTCCTTCTCCGGGCTTCTGCCTGCCTTCTGCCTCTGCCTCCGCGGCGTCCGGCCTTCTTTTTTTTTACTCTTTTAACAACTCCTCTCCGGTTTTATTAATGCGGGATGAGTGGTACGTACCCTCCCTCCCCTATCGTCTCCACCCCTCTCTCCACACGCACCGACGGCCAGTCACCCACCCCGTGTTTCTTTTTTGTGTTTTTTTAACCGAGAATGGCTTTGTAAGAACTGCTGTCATTTTATTGCTTGAGCACTGTTTTGCTTGCAATGCCTGGGACGGACCAGCCCTCCCCTTTAGCACTGCCTATGCTGCTGTCTGAAACGTTGTTTTCACGAAGCTGAAGTTGGCATCTAATTAGAATTTCCCTGGTCCACCTTAATTGGTACGGTAGTTACATTCTGAACTGCCCCGGGCGCCAGAGTGTAACTGCTGCATCGTTTAAGGTGGAACGGGGAAATTCGTCTAAAAAGCCAACTGACGTTTCCCTGCTGTCAGGACGAGCTGTTAAGATTCAAGTCTCTGGTTCTGGCTTTAAGTTAGAGCCATTGAGTCTCTTTTAGACGCCGTTTTTTGCCTTCTGACCGAGATGATTTCGTTTTTGCAGACCAAAAGAAAGAAGCCATGGCCACGGATGGGGGGAAATCGGGTGGAGGTGAAAGAACCACTAAAGGGAAAACGCCAGGATCCCAGGTATGACTGCAGTTTGCATTAAAGTTGCTTACAAAAGCCATGCAACTTCTTTATTTCCCCTCACTGTACTCACTTCCTGATTGTATGCTAGCTAGCTAGCTAGCAGGCTAACGTTAGCCCCTTTAACCAGCTTTAGCTTTAACTTCCACTACAACACTGGGTAAAAACAGTCTGCACGGGTTTCTATTTGTCTACAGTCGTTCTCTGTCAACTTGGCTGCCACATCCTCTCAGAAACGTTAAGTTTTTGTAATGTCGTTTGCTTCTCAGAGACACAATAACTTACACACAACATTTTGGCAGGGCTGATGACGTCACGTTCACGAACATAACTGTACTTCTTTTTTTCCCTCTGTATGTGTTGGTTCGTTGCTCACTATTGCTGTGACCCACTTCTAGCAATAAATTGCGTGTTTCGCATGCCCCTCGTCGGGAAATGGAGAAACTGTGGTTCACACACACCCACCCACTCTTCCTGTAATCCCGCCCACATCTACTGACACTGACAGCACTTTTTTTTCTTCCCCTCCTCTGTTTGTGTGTCTCTGTACGTATGTGTACACGAACAGGACGCACAGCCGTCGCCGCTTGCTCTTCTTGCAGCCACATGCAGTAAAATAGGAGGCGTGGGTGGGGAAGGCCAGGCCGGCGCACCGCAGCAGATCATCATAGACCCTAGCCAGGGTTTGGTGCAGCTCCAGAACCCTCCTCAACAGCTGGAGCTCCTGCCTGCCCAGTTCACAGGGAATGGCTGGCAGATCATCGCAGCGTCTCCCGCTGCCGCCACCACCACTATGGCTAAGGACAATGTGCAGGCGACTAGCGTGGCCACTGTAGCGACTGCTGCAAATGTTGTTGCTGTGGACAGCACACAAGGCCGGAAAATCAAATCGGCTGCCGCAAACAATGCGTCCTTGGGACAGCAGCAGCAGCAGCAGCAACAACAGCAGTTTCAGATCATCCAGGTGCAGAACATGCCTAGTTCAACAGGAGGTATACAGTATCAAGTGATCCCACACATTCAGACTGCAGACGGTCAGCAGATCCAGATAAACCCCAGCAACCCTACAGCCTTAAGCGTCCAGCCTGAGCAAATTCAGCTCATTCCTGCTGGAAACAACCAAGCCATCCTGGCCACCCCTCCGAGGGCAGCCTCCGCCAGCATCGTGGCCCAGAATGTTACCGGTCAGGCCATCCCACTGCAAATCCGCCCCTCCTTTCCACTACAGGTGCAGACGATCCAGGGCGCACAAGCCCCTATGGTGACTACATTACCCATAAACATCGGCGGTGTGACCCTGGCTTTGCCTGTTATCAACAACGTGGCTGGGGGTGGAGGATCTGTTCAGCTGGTGCAGACCAGTGATGCAAATGGAAATCAGTTGATAGCCACCCCCGTCACCACAGTCAGTGGAGTGGAGACTACAGTTGTTGCCACGAGCACAACCACTGCTGGCTGTGTAGATTCTGTCGCCACGACAGCAGCTGATCTCACGGCAACCCCGGCTTCAGAATCAGGTGCCGAGTGCCAGAAGGATGGCCAGAGCGCAGAGAGCCAGGGCATTGTCCAGTCCAATGGGCTTCAGCAGGTGCAAGAGCAGCCGGCTCAGGTACAGCAGTTTCAAATCGTTGGCCCCCCAGTGTTGCAGCACATCCAGATCCAGCAGCCACAGCAGCAGCAACAACAGCAACAGCTGGTCCAGGGCTCCATCCAGCTGCAGCCTGGTCAAACCCTGCAGCCGGTCCAGCAGAATGTTCAGCTGCAGGCCTTCCAGAACCCAGCGCAGGTACTGATCCGGGCACCCACGCTCACCCCCACGGGACAGATCAGCTGGCAGACAGTGCAGGTGCAGAATGCCGGCATGCCTCAGCAGCTCACACTGGCACCTGTGGCCTCCAACACTGGTGGAATCACGCAGATCGCGCCGCTCACCATCGGAGGGACGCCTATTACCCTGAACACTGCCCAGCTGACCTCTGGGACAGGCATGCAGACCGTGAACATAGCAGGCCTGGGCACTGCTGGGGTGCAGGGAGTGCAAGTACAGGGGGTCCCCCTTACCATCACAGGGGTGCAAAGTAAGATGCAGTAAATTTTTCTTTTTCAGACAAATTATCTCTCACTGCTAAGGCTGCACGAGACAGTTCTTAGACAACAGTCATCTGCAACAGTTTGAACACACCAGACAAATTGCATGTTTTGTTCATAAGTTTAAAATAAGTTTATCTTTACTCTTTTCTTTTTGTTTGTTAATTTAGCTATGGGTGTCCAAACTATTTCATATGGCTGTTGATTATGAACTATCATATGATGCATGTGCTCATTCCAGTACTTTGCAGTATATGTTTTAGCTTATATTGTTGTGACACAAAAAAAAGAAATCACTTGTTGCACTTAGGGAATTATGACTTTGATAAATGGAGACATAAGAAATTACTAAAATAATAATATACTAATCAGTAGTAGGGGTCCCTTTCAGTGGGGGGGGTGCAAGTTTGGAAAAATCATAATTTTGTATCTTGTATCTGCCCATTATAACTAACAGCATGCATTACAGGAATACACCATACAGCCATGAGGATATTGCCTACAAGAATATAGAAATTCCCGGATACTGGTGACACCTGTCTTAGCCAGCTTGTAGGAAAAAACATATTTTCTTTTCTGCTGGATTTGGACGATATGTCAGAAAATATAATAAGATGTGTCATCAAGTTAATTTACTCATGGTTTTGACATAGGATCTTATTATCTTCAGATGATGAGTCATTATTTTGAGGTGCTAAGTACATACTTAGACATTGACATAATGCAGATATAAGATATGATATATGATTTTTTGTCAATAATTGATTGTTTTATGAAGTCTTTCAAGAAGAATTATGTATTTTAAAATAGCAAGTCAGTGTTTTGACAAACTACTTCAAGAGAGATTAAATGTTTTCAGTTCTGCTGGGTAACAGTGGAGTTCTATTGTGCTGCTCTAAATTCAGGCAAACATTTTAACTGAACTTTAATTAAATCGTGCAGCTGGTCAGAGTCTCTTAAATACTGAAAATAGTAGCCATGTGCTGAGAGAAGAATGTTGTGCATATTATAATAAAGAAATTTTGTCATATTGCCCACTTCTACTGTCAGCCTTCATATATCCACTCCAGATACTTGTAGTTTTTCAAAAGTTCCTCTCACTTTCCTCTTCACTTTATTTTTCTGGTCTCCAAACTGGAAAATCTTGCTGTAGAAGCAATTGCGGAATAATTCCTAAAAAAGACCATCTGTTTTTTTTATTTACTCTTTCCTTTAGTGTGTTATGGAGCTTTTTGTGCGTATTAAAAAAGGTTTATTGGAGGCTATCTAATAGCTCAAGGTGTACTACAGTCAACTCATCTGAGTTAAAGAGGTTCAGCTAACAGCATGTTGGGAAGCCCTGCTGTAGGCTAATGTTGGGCTACTTAAAAAAAAGAAGAAAGGATCAGTAAGCAGTTTGGTATGTTAGTAGGTTTTAGCAGTGGTGTCGTTCAACATTGACTCATCTTTCTACAACAAATAGTCTTTTCAGTATGTTCAGTCTATTAATAGGTGCAGCAGGATTGTGGATAGCACATTGGCTACTGTATAGCACCTCTGAGAATGTCAAAAAACTGAACCCACAAAAAAACTTTGCAGTGCACTACAGTTTACAGTGCATGAAAAGTGAATTTCTCAGACTCATTTTGGCCCTGAATGGCACTCCTTGAGCAAAAAGCCAAGCTAAAGCTTATTTAAGTGTGAGCTTGCGTTTGACAGTGCTCCCAGTACTGCAGTAAACAGTTGCAGATGTCAGTTTGCTGACTATTTCTTCTTGTTCTATTGTGAGTGCATATGCACTTGCTTTTTCTATGAAGCAGTGCGCTTTAGTGCAACCACGAAAGGCATTTCAGGTTCAAACTAGATTTGTAGTCATAATGGGAGTAAGTGTGGTTCGCCACAGACAGGCTCTCATGTTTATTACCTACTATTAGCACTTCAGTCTTGATTACTCGACAGTGCTATTTTTAAGCTATAGTCACTTCCTTTTATTTTGCCGCCCCAAAATGTCAGACAAGTTTTCATTTCTCTCTCAGGCTTGTCGCAGTTTGGCCTTGTCGTTCACTCCTGATTTGTGAGCACTCTTGTCAGAACGTGAAGAAAAAAATGAAATCCGCACCAGTGTTTAACAGTGTGTCTGATAGTTTCCTTTTCTCCCTGCAGGTCAGCAACAGGGTCAGGCAGGTGTCAAGGTTCAGCCTGCCCCTGTGACGGTCGCTGTGGGGAACGTAGCCAACGCGACACTAAATGCAGTGAGCCCAGAACAGATGGGCCAAGCCCAGAGCCCCTCAGAGCAAGAGGGTCAGCCAAGCAAGAGACTTCGCAGGGTGGCCTGTTCGTGTCCCAACTGCAGGGACGGAGAGGGCAGGTTTGTCCAGACAACCAACATCTAGAGAGCAAGCTGGACCACATACTGTGATTTTAGGTTTATGCTTCCAAGTATTAGGGCAGTGGTCCACAAGTGGAAGTATTAGCAATGTTTAGGCATGCCTGATCAAAACTGTTGATTTTTCAAGTTAGAATATATTAACACATCCTCTACAGAGAACATGTTCTGCACTTTTAATGCACAATTACTGATATTTTAATATATGGAAAGTGGGGTGGGGGGGCAAACAAAAAATGCGGTCTATTTTAAGATTTGCCCACACCCAGAAGCGATTCTGGACTTGTTTTGGGAAGGGGCTTGTTAAAGCTGGTTTGCTTTCACACACAAGAATTCTATCCAAACTGTGGATCAATTGCACTGTTTCTTTAAAAGAACAACAACAAAGAACAGCACTTATTTGTCTACAAAAATAATAATAATGGGATATAAGTAGTTATGTTACAAAATGAGCTAATCACACAACCCCACATGCAGCACTAGAAAACCATATCTTCTGCACACACAGTGGACATCACAAGATTTTGCTGAAGGAGAGCAGTACACATTTCGCTCTTAGATCTGTTTGCAGACATCATTTGGCTTTAGAGTCTGCATGGCTGAAATAATATTTTAAAATAAGTTTCGTGGTGACTTTAGTGATGATTAAGATATAGAGTTTGAATAGTGAAGGCACAGTTAGTGGAAAAAAGGCGGCGTATATGAGGAGTGAAAGAGTTTGTATTTAAGATTAAATCTGTACAGAGAAGTGTGACACGTCCTGCTGCAAGTTGGCACACATAGTGTATAATTCTTAGTGCGGTGTGTGTAAACGGCAGGTAATACTGATACGGTTTAACTAATACAGTTGTAAATACTCTGAAGTTCTGCAGGCACAGATGATGGTCACAGGTGCAGCGTTATGGTGTTTTGTCACATATACTTGTGTTGATCGACAGTATTCCCCAATCTGAAATCTCAGGTAGCCAAAACTGATTTACCAACATTTGCAAAAATTGTAATGCACAACATTGGTCGTTTGTTAGTAAATGATTTCTACAACGTAGAACAAAAGTACAACGTAATATGATGTTACATTCAGGAGATAAACAGTATTTGTAGATTAACAGTCTAGAGCAGGGGTGAAGGCTGGGTTCCAGCTACATTTAGTGATTTTCCTCACCCCCAACATTGTCAGCTAAAGCTTGCAATTAATTGAGGAGTGGAATGAAGTGTGTAGAAATGGGAAAAGTGCAAAATGGCAGTGTTACAGATGCAAAGCATAGAAATGACAAACATTTCTGACTGTGACAGGTCTAACAATGGTCTGTTTTTTGGTCTGTCAAACAGAAACAGTGACCCTTCGAAAAAGAAACAGCATGTGTGTCACATGGCAGGCTGTGGTAAAGTGTACGGCAAGACGTCTCACCTGAGGGCGCACTTGCGCTGGCACACGGGAGAGAGACCCTTCGTCTGCAACTGGATCTTCTGTGGCAAGCGTTTCACGAGGAGCGATGAGTTGCAGCGGCACCGCAGAACGCATACAGGTATATAAACTCAGGCACATGCAAGAATCACAGTAGTATAAACCAATGTACTTTAGGTACACATATCCAAAGACTGAAATTGGTTAATAGGAAATAGCTGTATAACTTAAAGAATGATGTTTGATGAGCTTGGTAAGAACCATAATAATTACCATAAATACCATTTGCAAATGTGAGACGCGGCTATGGTTTTCTTGGATTTACATTATAGCTGGGCCATATTTACCATTATGGTTATGAATTGCTTTAAGACATGTCGCAACATGCATTTCTATTTATTGTGCATGTCAGTGCCTATAAATGATCTCTTGGTCCCGAGAGCATAAACGATCTTGCTGAATTGAATTCAGTGCAGCATGGTATGTGAAATGTTCAATACAAATTGTTGGACTTTTTATTTTTATTTTTATTTTTTTTTAAATGTGGCACCTCTCAGCCTGTTCTAACCTGGCAGTCTAATTTACATGGCCCTGTAAGGAACACAATACTGCAAAAATACAATGCCTGTTCCAGATTTATGTGATGCTGTGCTTAAAGTAGCCTCTTCTTCTTTTAATCTAATTCTAATTCTTTTAATTAATTTTAGTGAAATGGCAAATATATTGTATTTTATTGGAGCTTTAGGTTTTAATCTAATTCTGCCACTTACAATGATTACTTACAGTGATTTTTATTAATCACTATCCATGTCCAGGATCAAAATTAAACATTTACATTTAAAGCATTTAGCAGACGCTCTTTATTTAGAGCGACTTACAACCATGCTTAGTGTTCCATTGGATAATGTTTCCCAGCTAGTATAGGAAGGTTAAAGTCTAACAGTTCACTAATCATCACTACTGTGACTGTATAGGTCTTGCTGCACATTTTAAAGCACTGTGCTTTGGAGCAGTGGGACTGCATTCTCTGGGTTGATGGAGCTCCATCCAATACCAGTACCGTATTAACGCTGTCACAATCATAAAAGCTTAATTGTAATAAATATTATTGCAATTAAGTATTTGTCATTTTGCTGTTAAAGCAGCTGATTAGCAAAACCCAGCATAGAAATTAGTACTTTGTAGCCAACAGAAGGTCATACTGACTTAAAATGCAGTTTTGCACTATAGGACTGTGTATTGGCAAGAACCTAGTAATATATGTGTTACGATGCAGGGGTTACAATTCATTGTATTGCAATACATTGTTATACTGTAAGCAAGATTACATGATGCCAGTTTTTATTTTCAGGTTTAGGGAAACTGTTGTAGAATAAACAGTAGTCAGTTAGGTTTGCTAATGCTAACGTTAGCATTCCCCATTTGTCTGCAGTGGAGTGAAAGAGTGTAATAAACTGTTAAAATCTTTTATTTAAAAGTCAGTACTCTACTCTCAATACAGTATCACACATTATATTGTGATACACAAGTGTATCAATATTTTCTCGCACCACCACAGCGCCCATACAAGTTCACACAGCTTCTAAATTTAGACAAAATCATATGTAAAGTCAACCATAGCTTTTTTTTTTACTTGAGAAAATGTGAAAAAAAACTGAAAATTAGCATTAGCTGTCTAGCCAACAAAGAATTTCCCTAAACGCCTTATGAATGGGTGTTGTAGCATCTGGTTAAGAACTCGTGTTGTTTTAATGGATGTAATTTTTGTGGCCTATTACTCAAGAAAATGCATCAATATTATATTTCACATATGATGCAATATGGAAAGTAACTGTCTGTTGAAATAATTGGAATTATACACTGACCTTAAACCTAAACCTTGAATTTTTTTAGTGGACATTCTCCATTGATATTGCAATTTAGACTACTACTTGGTTTAATTCTTATTCAAGAATTTACTGCATAATCTCAATTTGCATTATGTAAGTTATTGTATATAAGGAATAAAGAAACAAGTCATTAATATGACAAAACACACATTTGTGTATATATATATATATGTTTGTGTGTATATGTATGTGTATATTTAAGATTTAAGATTTTAATCCCTTGTTGATCCCACAGTGGGGAAATTTACAAGTCTCCGCATTTAACCCAGCCGTGAAGTGAAACACCCACATACACACTCACTAGTGAACACACACACTTGGAGGCAGTGAGCACACTTACCCGGAGCGGTGGGCAGCCCTATCCACGGCGCCCAGGGAGCAGTTGGAGGTTAGGTGCCTTGCTCAAGGGCACCTCAGTTGTTACTGTCAGTTCACGGAATCGAACCGGCAGCACTTTGGTCACAAGGCTGGTTTCCTAAACCTCAGCCCACGACTGCCCCATTATATATATATACACATACATACACACGCACACACACACACACACACACACATATATATGTGTGTGTGTGTTTATATGATTATAAATATTAGAATGCTAAAATTTCCTTTGGTCTTTATTAGGTGAAAAGAGGTTTGAGTGTCCGGAATGTTCCAAAAGATTCATGAGGAGCGACCACCTGTCAAAGCACATCAAAACCCATCAGAACAAAAAAGGAGGCACAGCACTGGCCATTCTCACCACTGAGGACATGGAGGATGAGGTGGAGGAAGGCCTGGGGTCACCCAGAATTGTCACAGTGGCTCCGCTCTCCCAGGATTCCAATCCGGCCACGCCTACAACATCTAACAATCTAGAGGAGGAGTTTGAGTAGCTCCGCCTACAGCTCCTCTGCGGAAAGCACCATGTTTTATGTTAGTTTTTAGTTGTATGTTTCTTTTGTTTGTTTTTTTTTTTTCTAATGAAAATGGACAGCTGTTTGAGTGCACCTGATTTTTCATATGAAAATGTTAAACTATGGAAGATTATAATACAAAAGAATAATCTAAAGAGTATGGAGAGTTACCATTGGTTTTAAGAGACATACAATGCCTATTGGTAATAATATGATGGAGTATGTCCTATTTACAGTAGCACAAAGGAGGAGTCTGTTCGTTCCCAGTACGAAAAATCCATTATAAAGAGAATCTGTTCTATGCACAAAAACTGTATATCTTTTTGTCAAATTGATTATTGGTCAATCGTACAACCTATTCAGTTTATTGGGATTGTGGAGGAGGTGTAATCTAGTTTTAAAGTTAGATTGATTAGCTTGGGTCCTATGACTGAGGTCAGCGGTGATCGGTGGCTTTGAAGGCAGTTGACTTTAAGGCTCACTGTTTGTGTAAACCACACAAATTACTCGACACCTGAACTTGTAGAACCCTTACTGTTCTGCTCTGACTTGAGCTAAATGTCTTCACGTGAGAAAAGGGCAGCGCATATTTCACAAAGCAGGATTTCTGAGTAAAGCTGGTTAACCTGTGTCCAAAGTGAGGATTATCCACTAGAGAGGTCACTTGGTATGGTCAGTTATCACAGACAGTCATTTCTCTGGACTGATAAATAAACAGAAAGGGTAGCGTATAATACTTGAATAACTGATCATTTTGTTTGTCTAGCTAACTTTAGCTAACTGATGCTATCAGACTGGCTGCTGCTTTATTCAGTTATCTGTCTATCTGAATGGCTCGTGCGTTATTCGGCTACCTAGCTATCGGATTGGCTAATGCTTTATTTAGTTATCCAGATATCTGATTGGCTACTGCTTTATTCAGTTAAGTAGCTATCTGATTAACAACCGGTTTAATGTAGTAACGATAATTGGATAATCCATCCAGCATACAAACTGTTTGACTAGTGTTTTAATCTGTCATCTAGCTAACTAAGAAGATGGTTGTTTGGCTGTTGCTTTATTCCATTATCTAGTTTATATAAAGCCACTGCTATTTAGGTTATCTAATTAATGGATAGTCACTGTTTGGCAGCTGACTGTTGGCTTATTGCTTTATCAAGCTAACTGATTAGCCACTGCTTTGTTTTGTTAACTAGCTATCAGAGAAGCTTTTATTGCCTTTTAATTTAATCAGTTATTTAAGTGAGATGCTCAGTGTGTGGCTGGTGTTTTCATCAGTCATCTAGCTACACGAGGAGCTGATTGGTTACTGTTATATTTACATAGCTGGTTAGCTGCTTGATTTTGATTTTATATAGTTACCTAGCTAACTGACAAATCCTGTTTTGCAAAATACCCTGTTCAGTTTCACATTCTTAGCTGTTATACGTTTATGCAGGTATTGAGCTGTCAAATTGACCTCCGAATTAAGGAAGCGAGGACGATAAAGACACACTGAAAGGGTCATTAAAAAAAGCACATAAAAAATTTAAAGATGTATAAATCGATGCATTCCTGTGTAATAAAGGTTGATGTTGAAAATAAGGTGATAAAGGATGGGGGGGGAGGGGACAATCTAGCTTTCTACGACTTGCTATGTTAAATGAAAGCAATACTATAACGACAATCCTTGCGAAACCATGTTTACATTAGAAAAGGGGCAGAATAGGTTTCTTTAAGAAATGAAAAACAGCCAGAAAAAAGCTCTTTGGTGTCTCTCAGTCATATGGACTGTACTACAATGCCTTAACACAGACTGCAGTACCATTCTATGATGAATGAATGGTTTCGGTGAGGGTGGGCTTTACCAGACTACACGTCATGTACAGTTGCACAGTTTGTTTCTTATTTTATATGATGGCGAACACTGTGGCCAGTTAACACAAGCTGGGTGCATTGTTTTTCCTTCTCATTGGAGCAAAGATTAACGAGTATCAACTTTCTTGACATCAGCGCTTTATTTCTCTCCTAATTCCACCATATCTGTTACATTAGTAGTGGTAGTCCCAATGCTTGCCCCTCAGCCTCCCTCCCTTCCCACCCCCACCCCCCATCAGCTTTATACCCACTTATCATAATCAGCCCTCTCTGCCCCATCCTATACCCCCCCACACCTCTGCACTTCTATAAAACTGGGGCCACTTGCTTCTGCTTCTTTTGCTTTGGAGGGGGTTCAGTCCCACATTAGCTCAGTTTGGTGTTCTGAGATGTGTCTGGTGGCGTTTTTATTTGTGGATGTTTTGTCAGTTTCTTTCTTCCCCTCCTCCTCCCTTTAACACAGACTGTGTATATCTCTAATTTATTATTTATCCTTATTTCGATATTTGCCTTTGCAAATCGCTGATGTGTATTGTACGCTGTTGAGTCAGATTATGTGCAGCATGTTTTACTTTCTGCTCTAGTAATGACTTATTATTTCTACTTGTGGTCCTTTTATAAGTATAACCATAGCTTTTTAATTTAAATGATTTTTTTTTTCCCTCACACCATAACATGTTTCAGAAAAAAGAAGAAAAAAATAATAATACGTGGAAAAAAGAGTTCGAAATGAATGGTTGATACCAAACAATTTAGATGTTTTTGGTAATATTTTGTGTGATGACCGATTCTTTTTTTCTTTGATATTTTCTAGTGACATCTCATTTGTAAATCTTTTTCTAAGATGTTTGTTTGTCCTCATGGCATTTGATAATGTTTTTTTTGCCAGGTTAGCCTGAAAGGCTGCAATTTATTGATATTTTTAAAATAACTTTGTACAAATGTGTTATGTTAATGGGTAAAAAAAGGAAAAAGGTCCAAAAAAATATTTGCCTGCATAACACTGGAAATTAAAAGTGAATAAATCTGTCTTAAATACAGCACGCATGTTCCTATCACCTTATATCACCTGATCGCCTCTGACCGCGTGTTGAACATGGGCTGCTCGCTGGCTCTGATAAGGCAGCGGACTTTAAACGTGTGCTACAAAGTGCAGACCTCAGTGTGGAACAGCTGTTGTTCATGATTTTGGTGAGAATATTTTGCTGTTTGTAAGCTTGATTTTCTCTCCTGAAATCTGTCCCAACTTTGTTCAAATCAGTGTGGTAGCCTTGAAGGGGAATTCCAGCCACATTTTCAGATTTCTGCATAATTCAGTCAGGCTGATGTAAGCAAACTCTCAGTGGTTTTAGTGTAGAGAACCACAGTTCATTACAGTGGTGGTGATGGTAAGCGTGGGTCATGGTGTCTTCATCACTTATTCACTATGCGAGCTCAGTTAATCTGCACATGCCTTCAGAATTTTAGATGTAACGTTGATGATGGTGGAACACAAGTAAAGCTGGAAAACTAGTTCTCTTCAGGGGCTATTTTGCCTTACAGCACCCCACATGTATACATACATACCACACCACTATGAATGAGTATAAAATGAGCTTAAGGCTAAATGTTAATTATAAAACAATGTCTCAGACATCAAAGCAGTGCATTCATAACCATTGTAGTAATGTAGCTTTTAGGAGTGCCTCAGACATCTGGTTCAGCACCACTGTAAACTTTTCTGACTCAGTAAGATCCTCTAGATCAGAGCGTTTCATACACAGCCGCTCTGAATGACCATGGTCACATCGCAGAACTTTTATAATTAAGGAGAAATATTTGTTATTGTTATTTTTATTAATACTAATAATAATGATATTGTTACTGAGGAATTCTGAAAATTGGGTGGAATTTCCCTTTAACCACAGCGATGAGCATAAATTGGGGGTCAACACGTGGCTCTCTTCTAAAGCTCAGAAACAACGCCCTCTGGTGGTTGCATGCAGGAATACGTCTGTTGTCACATTCACTGGCTGCTTTATTACCCTCTACCTCGCACAGCTGCATGATGGACACTGCTCACCTACCTTGATCTTACATTCACTGGCCACTTTAATAGAAACACCTACCTTATACTTCCATTCACTGGCCACTTTATTAGAAACACCTACCTTAAACTCACACGCACTGGCCACTTTACTAGAAACACCTACCTTATACTTCCATTCACTGGCCACTTTATTAGAAACACCTACCTTATACTTCCATTCACTGGCCACTTTATTAGAAACACCCACCTTATACTTTCATTCACTGGCCACTTTATTAGAAACACCTACCTTATACTTCCATTCACTGGCCACTTTATTAGAAACACCTACCTTATACTTCCATTCACTGGCCACTTTATTAGAAACACCTACCTTATACTTCCATTCACTGGCCACTTTATTAGAAACACCCACCTTATACTTTCATTCACTGGCCACTTTATTAGAAACACCTACCTTATACTTCCATTCACTGGCCACTTTATTAGAAACACCTACCTTATACTTCCATTCACTGGCCAGCTGATACTTCTACTGCCTGTGCCATATAGATTTATAGTTATGAGCTATGAACCATCTATGGCCCAAATGGGGTCATCTGGTCACCTTATCGTAGACTTGCCTAATATCCACTGAATGAATACACGACTTCAGGAGTGCATCACAAACAGAACTCATGAAAGTGCTGTGAGGAGCTGCTGGCTGTGTATCAGAAAACAGTTGTTTCCTCTCCAGCCAGGTTCTCTTCAAAGAGCGCTTTCATCTGACTTTCAATAAACGCTCGCTTATTTCCTGAGTGTATAATGTACACCAGAAGTCACAAACTCACAGAGTGCAAACAGCCTCTATGAGCACTGCCTAATTTCCAGGGCTTTGGAATTGGCCAAGAGCCCCCTCAGGGTGCGAGACACAACACAAACAAACAAACCAGAGAAAGAGTGGTTAAAGAAAGAGAGGAACAGCGCGGCATGTCTGTGTCACTGTAAATGCATCAGCAGGCCCTTTACATATCCTGTTATTATGTGGGGGTGCACCAAACACTTCGGTTCATTTAACCGCAGCATTGAGAATGACACTCAGGAACCTCCTGTGGGTTTTCAGCAGCATTTCAGTTCCATCAATGCATATGAATCAGACACTCCATAATCTGTAATCATGTGCTATGAAGGTTATTTGAAGAGTGAATGAGTGCATAAGCCTTAAAGAGGTATAACTGTACTGTAATTAGTCATTTATCAGGAAACATGAGAAAAATATCATCGCTGTCCAAAGAAAGACAAGCGTCTCCAAAACAGCAACTTATCAGAAGAGGGCAAAAACCTCATTTAACTCTAATGTAAGTCAATGGAACCAGACTTTTCCAAGCAATTTCGGGCCATTTCTGCCGGTCCATTCATCATGGAAACTTTCACGCAGTGTAAACAGCAGCTGATGTGTTCAAATGATACAGGAAAGTAAAAATCAACAAAAATGGAGGTACATGTTTTTCTTTGACAGCGAGGATATGTTACAGCAGCATTCAGCTTTTACCGTCCCCTCAGCACAGCCTAAAAAGAAACATGGGATGTCCTGGAGCAGCCATACATGAATCTAAGGTCACCATGCCCAATGGTAAGCATCAGCTCGAAGGGCATGAAGACCAACAGGCACTGAGCTGTGAAGCAGTGAAGCTGAGAAGTAAAAAGACAACATATATAACACTGAAACAGAGAAATGTCATTGTTTCTGAGAACTATTTATGACACTTAGCCAGCAATACGTTTGCAAGCAGTTGAGAAAGGGGCAGCCTGGTATTACATCTCACTACCAGTTTGCCTAATTAGCTGCGAGATGGGCAACAGGTGAGCAACATGACAGAGTCTTTCAGAAGTAAGCTTGAACTGAACTTGCTTCAGGAGCACTTTCATAAGGAGCGGAGGTTTACACAGCAACATTGACCTATGCTATCTCACAATGTGGCAACCTCAGGTCACTGTTGACCAATGATTATTAAATGTCCTAATTAGAAGCCATTCGTAAACTAATAATAACTAGTAATAACTAGTAAGGTCTAGTAATAAGAAATCATTCAACAGGCCACACAGGTAGACTTATTTTAACCTGCGCCCTATTTACTGAGTACCTTAACATTATTTTGAGACTAAAATAGCAAAAATAGTAGATTGTAGTAGAGTAATAGTATACAAAAATAGTAGAAAAAAATTTAAGATTTAGGGTTAGGGTTAGGGTTAGATTTAAAGCTTAAGTTATAGAGTTTTGTTGCCATATGGTGACATCAAGTGCAAACAGTCTGCAGTGTATTAGACGGGACCTAACCAGTGTAGTGCTATTGGACACATTTACCTAATCCATGCATTAAAAAGCATGAGCATAACAGCCGTATGTGCCTCATATTGTTCTTTTGTGGAAATTCTAGAATTTAAAATGGTTAATTCATAAAAAATAATTCATAACTTCCCACATAGCATCCCACGCATCATCGCAAGTCTTTTGAAGTTGTTGAAAATATTGACTTGTGTGTGTGTATATACACTGCTCAGAAAAATAAAGGGAACACTTAAACAACACAGTATAACTCCAAGTAAACCAAACTTCTGTGAAATCAAGCTGTCCATTTAGGAAGCAACACTGATTGACAATCAGTTTCACATGCTGTTGTGCAAATGGAACAGACAGCAGGTGGAAATTATTGACAATTAGCAACACACTCAGTAAAGGAGTGGTTCTGCAGGTGGGGACCACAGACCACTTCTCAGTACCTATGCTTTCTGGCTGATGTTTTGGTCACTTTTGAATGTTGGTGGTGCTTTCACACTCGTGGTAGCATGAGACTCCACAACCCACACAAGTGGCTCAGGTAGTGCAGCTCATCCAGGATGGCACATCAATGCGAGCTGTGGCAAGGAGGTTTGCTGTGTCTGTCAGCGAAGTGTCCAGAGCCTGGAGGCGCTACCAGGAGACAGGCCAGTACACCAGGAGACGTGGAAGAGGCCGTAGGAGGGCAACAACCCAGCAGCAGGACCGCTACCTCCGCCTTTGTGCAGGGATGAACCGGAGAAGCACTGCCAGAGCCCTGCAAAATGACCTCCAGCAGGCCACTAATGTCCATGAGGATGGTATGAGGGCCCGACGTCCACAGATGGGGGTTGTGCTCACAGCCCAACACCGTGCAGGACGCTTGGCATTTGCCAGAGAACACCAGGATTGGCAAATTCACCACTGGCGCCCTGTGCTCTTCACAGATGAAAGCAGGTTCACACTGAGCACATGTGACAGATGTGACAGAGTCTGGAAAAGTTGTGGAGAGCGATCTGCTGCCTGCAACATCCTTCAGCATGACCGGTTTGGCAGTGGGTCAGTAATGGTGTGGGGTGGCATGTCTTTGGAGGTCCCTCCATGTGCTCGCCAGAGGTAGCCTGACTGCCATTAGGTACCGAGATGAGATCCTCAGACCCCTTGTGAGACCATATGCGTGTGGTTGGCCCTGGGTTCCTCCTAATGCAGGACAATGCTAGACCTCATGTGGCTGGAGTGTGTCAGCAGTTCCTGCAAGATGAAGGCACTGAACCTATGGACTGGCCCGCCCGTTCCCCAGACCTGAATCTGATTGAGCACATCTGGGACATCATGTCTCGCTCCATCCACCAACGTCACGTTGCACCACAGACTGTCCAGGAGTTGGCGGATGCTTTAGTCCAGGTCTGGGAGGAGATCCCTCAGGAGACCATCTGCCACCTCATCAGGAGCATGCCCAGGCGTTGTAGGGAGGTCATACAGATTGATTGGATTGTGTGATTTTGTTGTCAGCACATTTAGCTTTGTACAGAACAAAGTATTCAATGAGAATTTCATTTATTCAGATCTAGGATGTGTTATTTGAGTGTTCCCTTTATTTTTTTGAGCAGTGTATATAAATGAGAGAGATCGCCTAATGCCAGGTGACATATGCTATTCAAGTCATTGTAAAACATGTAGAATTGTAAGCTAGGATTCTCATTTGATTTTGAAAATGGATCTGTAGAGCTTGGAATAAAAACTGAAACATTTGGTGCTAAGTTTCTACTTCACCAAAAAGATACTTTCGAAAGAGATGCTTCGAATTGTTTTTAGCTTTGTTGTTTTTTTTACTGACTTGGCAAAGTTCTATAGTACTTATCGTACCATAGATTCACAGTGCAGTTTGAAGAATGTTTTCAGATCATCACTGTAGCCTGACATGCATTAATTCTTTCATCCAATCAGGAACAATAAAACATTTATCAGGATAGTTTTATTTTAGAAAGTAGTATAAGGAATACCATGTTCTATAATGAAACAAATGAAATCAGGTCCACAGTTTTTATTGAAAACATAACATTCCACAACATTAATATTATCAGCAAAACACCAAATAAGATGAGATACATGCAAGCGCTTTATTGGGACAAACTATACGTAAACATATTGGATTAAAAATGAGTAAAAGACTTAAAGCAAACAAAATCAAGGATGTTTCTTAGTTCACATCTGGATTACTGGCTGCATTACTTTTTACAAATGCAGAATGATTTCTGCTGGCACCTATTACCGTCCTTTAATATTCAATTCCATTCTATCCTGGAACTGAACCTCTTCATATACTCGTCAAATCAAACAACTGTCAGCATAATGCCATATGCCAAGAGGGTACTTAAAATTTACCGGCCAGCATGTTAAATTTACAGTCACGGTTTTTGTTTTTTGTTTTTTTTTTAAATGCAAAGTGCATGAGCAAAGAGTCAAAACAATAGAACATTTAGCATCTCTAAACTATGTTACAATAAGCAAACAGAATTTGGATCCCATTTCAGTTTAAAACATGGGGAAGTGCTCTTATCCAAAAGGCTACAGAGCTCAAACAGAAAAGGTTTCATGTTTTGGGTAAAATAGTTTCAGTGTTTTGTGAATAGACAATAGAAGACAATAGGAAAAAATGGGTTAGTCTGTTTACATTAGAAAATACTAAAGTATAAAATAAACTTTTTTTATTTGACTTAAATCCAGTGCATTCTCTTTACCATTAACTACAGTGGTTACATTTACTAAGTCTAATAATCATACAGTAATTTTGATTGGCTTTATAATCCTTTGCATATCTGACCATATAATCCTTTACCCATCAACAGCTATGCGTAATGTTGATTTCTTTAAAAGCTACAAGGTTAAAGATAAAAACCAAATGCAGGTCAATATAAAGAGCAGCAGAGTCTTTAAATCAATAAGAAAAGGATTCAATGATTTAAGTTAACAAAGCACTCCTAAAACTCTACAGACCATTCGACGTTGTTCAGCTTTTCTGTTGGTAGATGTCTCTGCAGTCTTACGGATTTGAAAGGACACTGAACGGAAAAAGAAACTCCCTCTTTAAACCTTTACTAACACCCAATAAAATGCTGCTTGATCTCAACAGCAGCCAGGCTTCAGTCAAGGTTCTTCTGCAGACTGTAAAAACAAAAATGTCAGACATGTTAATGCACAATATCAGATATAATGGGAATCAACAGGAAGGACAATTAAAAGGCAGAAAACCCCTCCATCTGCTTCACTTGAAATTTAATTCCTAGGCAAAGCATCCATGAAGAACAAGATATTGCAGATTAACTACCAAGTAACTGAGTTACATAAATAGTAAATAAATAGGTGGGAGAGGGGGGGGATTTTTTTTTACTAAAGCTAACTAACCAACCAAATAAAAAGGACTCCAAACAACTGAGCATAATCTGTAAGATCACCAAAACTGTCCCCAACAGAATACAGTACTCAAAGATTTTTTTTTTAATAGAAGGGGAAAATAAGCTCCACTATATTTCAAATTAAATAGGAAACATTTGATAAATAAGAGATGATGTGATAAGAAGGTGCTCTGAGAAAAGGGCCTAAGGACCGACTATACAGTGTAAAAAACATAAAAATAAATGTTTAGGAAAACAGGATGGACTCAGGGACAAGGACACAAGTTAAACAGTGTTAAATTAAAATAGATGGTTCTACAGTAAATAATGGTTGTTTTGAGTGGAAATTTTAAACAGCAGGGTGATCTCTGGCTTGATGCCGAGAGCATTTAATAACATCACACATTTTTGTAAGTTACGTACCAAAAAAGCAAGGAGTACATACCTTTCTAGATAATCTTTGACACTGTGATGGCCATAATATTTGGCCAAGCGGGTAAGGGCACCAGTGGCACAGCGTCCGTCACGTTTCCGACACAGACTACAGTTACACACACCTCGGCAGAGAGGACACTCCCACGTCTGTGAGCAAAAATAAATACACGGAAAAAAAAAATAGAACAATGTCTTTTTATGAACAAAATACAATAATATCTTATTAATGCAATAAGATTTAATGCATCTTATTAAATTTTTTAACATTTACTATTTACATCCTATTAACAGGACTAGAGACTTTTAATAGCATTTTGGTTTTAGGACTCACAGGGTCTAGCAGGGCTTTACGAACGTCTTCTCCATAGCGGTTCCGCAAACAGGGTCCACAGAATTGGCCTTTGACCCCTCGACAGTATAGGTTCCTGCACTCCGTCTTGGTGTCCAAGGTCTTCTGTCTGCACTGATGACATGTACTGCCCTGAGAACAACACAATGTCTTGACTGAGTCAATGCAAAATACACATACAAACAGTTTCTTAAATCAGTTTCTTTTCATAAAAATATGAAGTCATATTCAGGTTATACTGCTAGGACTTTTGCACAAGAAAGTGATTGGAAGCCATAAGGATTTTTCCATGCTGGAAAACAAATACGCTATCATGCAGAAGGGAGCTAATTGAACCTGCAGAGCTCATTTTAATAGCATCTACACAGAGCCATAAGCTCCGACACACAACGTACATCATCCTTCATAATACTACTCACTGATTAAACAGCGGGTCAATAAAGGTGTCCAAGTCATAGAAAACACATTCATACACAGGTCTATTTGACATCACATAACTTCACACAGTTGTAAGCAGGTAGATAATAGCTACAATCTGATTGAAGCATACATTTTCTTTGTCCAGAATTTTGTCTTTAGCACGGTCAGCTACGTTATCCAGCTCTTCCTCCGTGATGTCTTCTGGCATTCGCACAGAGGCACGCTTTGAGTATCTCCTTTTCTGCCTGTGTCCATCTTCCCGCAAGTCTATGTCCACCTGTAAAAGAACCAGGATAAGTAAAGACTGTGAAAAAGTTGTAAAAAAAATTATAGAAAAAAAAAACAAAAACATTTTAATAAATAATAAAATATACATATACATTTAAAAAAAGCTTTGTTTAGTAAGTTTAAAAGCTCTATATTTTCTGTAGTGCGCATGCTTGGAAGCAGCCACCTAAAAGAAGGATAAGCTTCACCTTGCAGTAAGACTGAAAACATTTACTCTTGGCTTCGACAGCATTCAGGAAACTGCACTTGGCTAGTAGAAACATGCATTCATAATGGCTGTATGACAGGAAGAGTCTGTATAGGCATTTTCACCTCCATTAGTTTGTTGAGGTCTATTTCCAAGCTCCTTCCTCTTGGTTTCGCAGAAATGACCGGCTCCTGCTCCAACCCAAAATGCTCCGGTGGTCTGGCCTTGCGGCTGGGGTTCCGCCTCTCGCCTTGCACATCAGATGCCTGCTTTCTCGGAGTGTGCTGCTTCCTTTTCTGCAGTCAAAGAGAAATAACGACATTATTAAAGTGAGCAGAAACCAGTAAATGAAGTGGCAATAGCAAATGGTAAGCGTTTCAATAAGAAGCCCTGACTTCACTTTAAACAGGGTCATACACCAAATAGAGTTTCCACCATTTTGATGGGGGAAAAAAAAAAAAAAAAAAAAAAATTCTATATACACATACACACACACACACACACACATATATATATATATATATATATACACACACACCTTTTAGTTAGGGTTCTGTACTGGCAAGACACGATGCACATAGCGATGTGCTATTTTTGTAGTACTCTATGGGCTCTTTGAACAAACATTACAAATTACTAGTGCTATTTGGGTGCATCCCCAAATTTTATTCATGGTAACTGAAAATGTCATCAACAACAGCAACAAATGGCACTTACTGAAGGTGTCGTCTTTGAGGAGAGTTTTGGTAAGGAATTCAGGTCTGCAAATAGCTTCGCAAGCTGTAAGCATAAACACGCATACACAATGATTTAATAGCGTTCCCAGTTTAGCAGGGACTTTGGATGCTGAACTACGTCATTCAATCTATTTACCATGGCTTTGTTCTCCTGAATATTTTTAGCTCGTTTGCTTAGTATCTGCAAGTCTGCTTCAGTCAGTTCATCCCCCACATCCTCCTCCTCAGATTCGTTTCTGGTGATACAAGGTCTTTTTTCTGTTTTTCCATTTTTACACGCCACAGGTGCATCTGCTTGGCCACCTCTCCTTTTTCTGATACTCGCTGTAGGGTGACTACTGACTGGTGGAACTCTCGATGTTGCCATCTTGGAGACTTTTTTTGGCACTGGCTTTTCATGGCTGGAGCTTCGTCTAGCAGGAAACCTGAATGCAACACACAACCCAGAGCTTTGCCTTCTTTGCGGGGCTGGGTTGTCATCATCCGAATAAAATCCAATGTCATCACTGTCTTCCTCCGATTCCAAACCCTACCAGAAATAGCAATCGGACTGAATTAGTATGTTTGTGAATTCGCAGAACAAAAAATGAAAAATGCTTATGCTCACCGCCTTACCTTGGAACTCATCCAGTGGCTACGTATAGAGCTCTCCTCCTTGCCGAAGCCTTCAAACTCTCCTTCACTGTCTGTGTCCATGAAGATGTGCGCCAACTCATCTGTGATGAATTTAGACCTAAAATGAAGGACCTATAAAAAGAAGAGACATTATTAACCCAGAATCTAACTCACAGTACTGTTTGTATTTTAGAGTTGAAGCTTTCACTCATTAGCCCATTCACATTACTTTAAAGATACACAGAACCTCCAAACATGTATCTAAAAATACTACTCACTGGCTTCCAGGAGGTCTGTGAGTGGAGGCTGTCTCGGCTCTCCTCAGAGATTTCCTCTGAAGAATCAACTCCGAAACCAAGAAATTCTTCTTCATCACTAGGGCTTTCAAATATGTCCGCCAATGCTTTCTAGAAATGTAATACAACAATGACATCTGATAAGGTTTAAGCACCAGCCCTTGAATTAACAATTATCATACACAGTCATCATATAGCCATCCCTCAATGAGATCATAAGAGCAAATGCTTAAAAAAGGAATTTTTGGGAGCTGGGCAAGAATTAGGACAGGCCCATTTATTAGGCACACTTCTACACGTAGGTACTGTAGTTTTACAATATGGCATCACTGCTGGATGTGCTGCAAATGACACAGGAGACGCTTAAGAGCATTCAGACCAAGACATTGGAAAAATGGGAAACGCATTTCAAACCTTCACCAAATTTGACTGGCTGTATAGTTCCTGGTCTTGGAGGCACCCTGCCCTACATGTTATAATGGACTCCCTGCTTTAGCACACTCCCTGCAACTCTGAAAGGCCTCCTTAATAAACTGGTATGTTAAATCAGGTGTTTGGGGAGAAGGGAAACCACTGAAACGTGCAGGGCAGGGTGCTGAAACACTGGTCTAGACTATCAAAACTCATTCTGAATATGCCAGTGGTCGGTTTTGGGCTGATGGTCTGAACATAGACTTGTAAACAAACTGTTCTGGACTATGTCCTGCAGTCAGTGACCAGTCACCGATTCCAGCCATCCTCGTAATATCGAACAACTGTATCGCAGATCAGGTTCATATTGTGCAGCTGTACGACCACCCACACATTTCGGTTCCAATGGAAAAACACAGCAAGCAAAACCAGGCACACTTTACTCAAAGTGAAACGTTCAAATCAACGGATTTATTACTCAGGGCGTTAAAACAGCCAGTTCTCTCAGAAAATAACTCAGGTTTAGCATACCGAAGCATTATAAGGACTGTAATTCTTACAGAGCTTCATCAAAGTTAACTGTTCCTCATACTAACTGAGCTGCAGGGAAGTCTGACACTTTGCAGTTTCTTGTTCTAAGTTTCACGTCTCACCTTAAATGGTGCAGCAGTAACATTCTCGCCCTGTACACGTTTGGAACATTTAAGGTGGAACGGGAAACTTTGACGAACAAGATGTTGGCAAATAGGAAGCTAACTTCAGCCTCATGAAAGAAGAGCCAGACACCGAGTTAACATAAAAGAGTTCACATTCACTAGGCATGCAAATTTTTCCACAAATTTACAATGGCTAGTTTATTAAAAAAAGTACGCTACCTTAGCTTAGCTAACTTGCTAACGTTAGCTAACGAAATAACTTTAATAGTGCCAACATGCCCTGCTTAAATGTACACAAAAGAGCTCCTATAAGCCATATTTAAGGCTTATTACGGGGGGAAACACTAACAATATCGACCTTACCTTCACCGGCGTGGCCATGTTTTATACCAAAGGAAAAAGAGAAACGTTAATAGTTTAAACTTATATGGGCTGTATTAAAATCCCATTCATACGACCGAGAGTTTAAAAAACAACAAGAGCCAAAGGGCACATGTACTTAGTGCGACAGTGACAGGGGTGACAGGGCCATACACTAATCGTTAATATGTACCCATGAAGACTGTTTCCACTACATACTCTACTTCATTGTAAATCGCAGTAATACAAATATGTGCTGTAACTGAGAAGCTCAGTTTCTCGTGAATACAGACGGATTTTCTACTTCTCGTTTGAGTCGCGCCCCCTTTTCATGGCTGCATTCACAGTGGTACAGTCCACGGCGTGCGCCTTTGTAGTTTCGCGGGAAATCCTTCCACGAGGTCTAACCTATTCGTGAGTGAATCGTTCGTTTGAGCCGATTCCAACTGAATCAGTTTTGTGGCACATGCACAATACAGTAGTTTAAGTCTGTTCTGGATAAAAGATCTAATCCGAATTAATTGCGACATTGAAACAACAACGTTAAGTTCTCAATCCTGATCCTGGAGATCTACCATCCTAGAGAGTTCAGGTCCAATTTATCTGGCTCACATAGACAACAGCCCATGGAGGTCTTGATTTCCTGGATCAGGTGTGTTAGATTAGTGTTGGAGCTAACTCTGCAGGATGGCCGATCTCCAGGACAAGGATTAGCCCCTGCCCTCTGGCTTCCTTTATTCTGTGTATTCTGAATCTGATTCGACCTCGCTCACTGAGTCGAGTCAAACTAAACTGAGGACACTGGAATGGACGAGAGTATGAAAAAGTAGACAAGATTACACTGTTTAGTGGCTGTCATAAATCTTTTTCTGGCACCTTTACATAAGCATAGTGCATTAGTGGGTCAGAAGATAGCATACCAAGTTATTACTCCAATTGGCTGCTCGATTTATTTAATGGTGAGTTTTGAAGGAGCAATAAGTCAGAATTTGAGTTTAAAACATTAAATAATTAGTTCTGGATGGTATGAGGTTTAAAGCTGAACCTGGAATGTTTTTTCAACAGGTAATAAAAAAACAGCTGGTAATACAGTTTTGAATATTTCCATATAACTGCTGACTCTGAGAAGTCTCTAGAGTTTATTCAGAACAGAACAATAAGGAAAATATCAGTAAGTGACATTCCCGAAAATTCCTTGCTGATTAGAGAGGTCAATAGACTGGTTCAAGCTGACGCAAAGTCAACATTAGTTAATTAACCACTCTGTACAATTCCAGTAAACGGGAAAGTGTGTCAGTATGTACAACACACTGCTCCACAACAGGTTCTACATCAACCAAGAACAAAAAGCTGAGGCTGTAATGGGCACAGACACAGCAAAACAGGACAGCTGAAGACTAGGACAACATAGCCTGGTCTTCTGAATCTCCTTTCTGATATAGGACATAGATAACTGGATCAGCAACCCAGGCTGGTGGAGGTGGTGTAATGGGGTGGGGTGGGAATACTGATCAATCATCACTTAATGAAAATGCTATAGCCTATTTTAGTATTGTTGATGACCATGTGCATCCATTCATGGATACAGTTTACCACCTTCAAATGGCTACTTCCAGCTTGGTGCCGTACCATATCAGAAAACAAAAGTTGTCTCAGACTTCTTTCATTTCACTGTCACTGGCAGTCACGTGATCTGAATCCAACATGTCTCTAACATTGTATGAATGCCCATGCCACACAGAGCTGTGGCTGTTCTGAGAGCAAAAGGAGGCCCTGTCTACTCTAGTCTTAGTGTAGTGTTCCTCATAAAGTGCTAGATATGTAGACACTGACTCTCACAAGCCCAGCAGCTTGGTTTTGCCGTTACAAGCCGCAGCATTAGGAGCTTTGTTGCCAACAGCCCTGCACGTGACCAGTCAGTGCACATGGTCCACATGTGCATTGCTCAGCTAGGCGCATGCACAATTGTTTTGGTTAAACGCGCGTCTTTCTTTCTCCGATGACTCTCCCAGCAATTCTTTACCCATCTTTCTGCTCAGTTGGCACCTATAGTGGCTCGCCCCCCCTCCCCCTCCGTATTTGTCAGCACAAGCACCTGCATCCGGAGACAGTGGCTGGCCCTCCCGAGGCGCTTTCCGTCCGTCAAATACTTCTTTATTTCCCGGGCGCTCCCATTAGCGCGGGGAGCTTTAACGACTCCTTCGATGACAGCGAAATGATACGGTGCAGGGGAGCGCGCGCTGCGCGGGAGGAGAGGAAATCACAGAGCCGCGCGCTCACAGCAGGTAGCCGAGCTGCAGAGCGCCACATAAAACGCAAATTACAAGCAGCTGCTTAAGCATTGTTTAGCTCGCTGTCTTGTGTTTTGTGCGCAGGCACTTTCTTGGCACCGTGGACGTGTTTGTAAGCCTGACTGCATGCAGCCGTCGACTCAGTGGGCCTGGGAAGCGGGAGAGATGGATAGACTCAGTTACTAATGCGAGACCAACAGGGAAGCTTAAAGGGGAAATCCACCGATTTTTCAAATTTCAGTTTTTGTGCACCGTTCAGTCATTGAGCTGTTAATACGGGTCATTTGGAGTGGTAGAATGGGAAGGCTCCATCCTACAGCAGCTATAGAGGGAGTAAGATTGCCTGTCAGTGGTGCTGATAGGAACCAGGGGTCATAACACAAATATAGACAATTTATTTATGAGTTATCAGGTTTTTTGCAGCCCTGGTCAGACGGCATGTGAAAATAAACACACCCCCTACAGGAAACATGCTGTACGTTGTAATATACACTTAATGTGTATTTGCTGAATTGCAGGAATAAACAGGACATGTGTCCTTATGGCATTTTGTTCTGTTCAGGAATTACCTCATCACCAACATAGTTGTAGTTGCACCCAGAAGGACGTGTTAGACAGCAGGTTGTAGAGGTTCCTAATGGTGTCCTGTGATAATTCATCCTATGCAAATTGAACATTCTCACACAGTTCCTGCAGATTTTGGGGTAGAGGTGGAGTGACACCAGGCCTTCTGCACATGTGACGTGTGACAACAAACCATTCATCTTGGTGCTAACCATGGTGCCTCTACACACAGATTTGTTGGTCGACTCCACCAAGACAAAAGCAGGACTCATATGTGTAGGTCTGGTTTTTGGGTCAGTCAGGTACAGCGATAAGTTTGCCACTGGTTATATTGGTTAATCTAGTTTGGTTTACCAAGTCAAGTGATGCATTAATAAGGTTTATTTGATGTGTGAAATTGGTCAATCAACCAATTAACTAAAAGTAGTTAATAATTACAGGTAACTGAATTAGACACACCCAGGCTTGATTTCTGCTGGGCCCACCAAATCTGATTAACTGAAGAACCTTTACAGCAATGTGAAGCAGGTCTGAGTGGTCTCCACAAGCAGCACACTGACACAAACCCATTTCTGAGGCTCTGGGTCTCCTGCTTATCACAGTGAGAGTCATTATCTCCAAATCTAGAAATCGAAAGATGGTGACTCTTCCAACAAGAGACGAGCAATTTAAAACTCATTCACAAGCTCTGACTCGTTTAGGACTCACAATAGAACTCTGATGAAACATTTAAGGGACTGAAGACCTCGTAATCTCAGATAAGGTGAACTGGCATGATTACACCATCACACAAAGACCTGGCTACAATGAGAGAGCTGCAAGGCAAAAAAAACTGTCAACCAAAAAGAAGACAAAAGGCTAGTCTTAAACTTGCCAAGAAGCACACTGGTAACCTCCAAGCCTTTTGTAATAATGTTGGGCACACTGGTCAGTTGAAAGTGGAACCTCATTTTACCTCTGGCAATAAAGACAACACAGCGTTTAACAGCCAGCAGTCAAACATGGCAGTGGTGGTGCGATTGTGCACAGATGCTTTGTTCCTTCAGGGCTTGTATGACTTTGCCTAATTGATGGAACCATGTTTCTGATCTCTACCAGAAATTCCTACAGGAAAATGTCAGCTCATATGAAGCTCAAATTCATTTTGGTTATGTATCAAGTCAACACTCCCATACACAAGAGCAAGGCTGCATTTCAACAGTTCAGAAGAAACAACATTAACATTTTGGAGTGACCCAATGAAAGTCCTGACCTGAATCATGTTAAGATGCTGTAGCAGGACATTAAATGAGTAGTTGACACTCAAAAGGCCTCCGATGTGGCTGAATGGTGGCAATTCAATTCAATTCAGTTCAGCTTATTGTCATTATATCAGTACAGTGTTGTACAGTATAAATAAATATATATATATATATATAGGTAGTATTGAAGCATTAATATTGTATATATATATATGTGTGTGTGTGTGTATATGTGTGTGTGTGTGTGTGTGTATATGTGTGTGTATGTGTGTGTTTGTGTGTGTGTGTGTGTGTGTGTGTGTGTATGTGTGTGTTTGTGTGTGTGTGTGTGTGTGTGTGTGTGTGTGTGTTTGTGTGTGTGTGTGTGTGTGTGTGTCTGTGTGTGTGTGTGTTTGTGTGTGTGTGTGTGTGTGTATATATATAATAGTAGTAGTATTGAAGTATTATTATTGTAGTGAAAAAGACAAATAGACAAAAACAATGCACGTGTAAACAGTACAGTAGGACATGTGCAAAGTGTAAGAGCAGTATCAGTAAGTATGGTTTCCGCTGATGTGAAAGACTTGTCACTAGTTCTAGGAAAACATTTGGTTGCAGCTGTGGCTGTTGAAGGTGGCACAAGCTTTAAGTATTATTTTATTATGGGTGGTTTTGTAAATGAATGTTCCCTAAAAAAATGACATGTTTTTTTAAACCTTTGTTTCTTCATGTTTTCATGTTTATCCAAGAATAGGGGTACAAACACAAGGGATGGGAGACACCACAAATTTTACATTCAATGTGATACTAAGTAATACCAAGGCTAATATCATAATACCAATACTTTAAAGTATGTGATTTACAACAATGATAAATGGTAAAACGGAAAGTCTGACATTAGTATATTAAATAAACATTCACAATTCAGATTTCTCTCTGTACTTCTTCATTAATAACACATATATATGTTCACATAAACTAGTGCTGTCAGTCAAATATTTAGCCCCTAAATATTGTTAGATATTCGTTAGATTAATATCGGAATAGTTACAGTTAAAAGTTCATTATCTGTCTAAAGTTATAACTAAAGTTAAACACTATCAAAACTAAGCCAGATTAAATAAAAATAAGCAGAATAAGTATATAGTAGATCTGGTAGATTGGTGTTTTCAAGGTTTGTAGCATGTTATTTAGAAGGGCCATGTTAAATTATCAGACTTTTGCTTGTGGGTCTTTTGATAATTAGGAGTCTACAGATTATAAATATACAGTACAGAGTCACTTCTGTACATTATGTTTGAAGGAGATTCCTACTCACCAGCTTTGTTTAAGGAGCGATGGAAGAAGGCCGAAGGAAAAGTGGTACCTATACTACACCATCACTTACAACAGCACTGTGTATCTTTATCAAGAGACAGGATACACATCCATCCTACCGAATAAATAAACTAACGATTTCCATATTTATGTGCCCAAATCAGTTCTTAACAGTAAATGCCAGGATCTGAGGTATCGATATTTAAGTGTTGATGTGCCCGACTCTAACAAACACTAGTTAATCACTGCTGTTTGAACAAAACCTCATGCCTTAGTATTATTTCTTTAGGACAGAAAGGTGGTGCCGTGGGTAGCTCTAACGGCTCAGAGCAGCTGGGTTCGGTTCCCCGGCTGGGGGCCCAGGGTCTCTTTTTGTGTGGAGTTCTTGTGTATGTTCTTCCTGTGTCTGCATAGATGTCCTTTCACAGTCCAAAGAGGTGCGGTCTGATTTGTGTGTGTATGTGTGTGTACATGTACATGTCTGCCCGAGTGATGGACTGGCACCCTATCCAGCGTGTTTCCCGCCTTCCACCCAATGAGTGCTGGGAAATGCTCCAGCAGGGCTGAGGAGGAGAAGTGGATTTGATGATGAATGGAATTAATAAAGTCTTATTTGTTATTGGCGTGTAACATGTTATCCAGGCAAACACAACAACAGCAACACCAAGATTACAAAGGTCCAGTTTGATAATGATAATAAAGGTCCTCATATAAGACAGACCTTTGCACTCTCTCATAAATAATCTTAATATGACATCAGACCCGTGAGCAGCTGCTGTGTGTTTTTAATAAGGCATATCAGGCTTGACTTATTCAAAACATTTTATACACTCCTTGTATGCATCGTGCATGTGACGTCAGTTTATATTTAGAATCTGTATTAACGTTTTAAGCGTTGAATGTGATGGAGTAGCGCCCTCTATTGCTAGAAGTTGGAATTTCATTAAGAGAAAATTGGATCAACTAGATTGAAATTGGAGACTCAATATTGACTTTGATATTTTTGAGACATCATGAAAACCAACTCAACCAACTTCATTAGGTATCCCTTCTTTATCTGCACTCACTGTCCATTTCATCAGCTCCACTTACCATGGAGCATGGATGCACTTTGTAGTTCAACGGTTACAGACTGTGGTCCATCTGTTTGTTTCTCTGTTATCCCACCTATAATAGCCACAGGACCACCACAGGGCAGGTGTTATGTGGGTGGTGGATCATTCTCAGCACTGCAGCTACAATGACGTGGTGAGGGTGGTGTTTTAGTGTGTGTTGGTGTAAGTGGATCAGACACGGTGTTGCTGGACCTGCTGGGTCCACTCACTCTCCGCTGCATTAGACACTCCTACCTTGCTGGTCCACCTTCAGGATGTTAAGACACAGACACAGAAACTCATCTGTTGCTGCACATTTAGTGTTAGGTCCTGACCAGGGTACAGGGGTGCTAATAAGGCATGCAAACAAACAGATGGACTACAGTCTGTAACTGGAAAACGACTAAACCCTCCTCTATGGTGACAGTCTACATAAGTTTAGCCCCACTCAAGAAAAACTGTGGGTGAGTGGCGCCCTCTACAGCTGGAAGCCGGGCTTTCATGGAGTAGTTTAGAATACAGATAAGTAAGCTCTGATTTGGAAATGAGCCTGATTAGAGGTGAAGGTGTACAAGGCTCTTTTCTGTTTCAGGCGAGCCATAGGCCAGCCAGCGTCGACTTCAGTGCACTGTATCAGCCAAAGGGGTTGGAGAGTAACGATCTCCGAGATTTCGTGGACAGTAACGAGTTTGGCACGGTGGATTCCACAACAGAGAGAACCTCATGACGCGTGACATCATCACGGACGAGCAGGTTTCTCTTTTCCCGCACGAGCCCTTCGCATGACTGTTCCACCAACTTACCATGGGGGGAAATCTCTGCTGCTGTTTCTCGACTTCTTCTGCTGAAGAGGTAGGACCCTTACTCGAGGATATCTGGCGAGCTGTAGTAGAACAGGACGAAGCTGAAGTTTAATGTTCGAATTTTCCCGTTTCACCTTAAATAACGCATTTAAGGTGGAACGGGTATTTTCGATAAGGACCGTCGTTAGAACTAGGCAGAACTTTCCCGAGCTACTAACAACTCAAAGAGGCTTGCGGGTGGTGCCAACGTTAGCACCATGGAAGTAGGAGAGCTCAAAGGACGTCCAGTGAACTTGTTAGGAATGTAGGTCATGAGAAAAAGCTGGGGGTGCGTTCCCAAAAAATACAAACCAGCTTTTCCCTTCGAGCAGGTAGTCTGCTTGGCCTTGTGTTTTAATGCACCTGTCCCAGCAAGCGTGAACATGACGCACTACATTTCCACACAGTCACGAGGAATAGGAACCATGGTAGAGCAGTGGGGCAGTAGAGCAGAGATAGCAGCTGGGTTTAAAAGTTACATGCCACGAAAAACAGCAAGTGTCACTTTCCTCACTGCTTTATCTCTGTCATATCTGTCCATAAGACCTTAATAACTGTACGTCCTGTATTCAAGTAAATCACTTAAACTGAATTAAAGGAGCAATGTGTAAAATTTCTTGTAAACAATAATGACAAAATTAACTACAGTTATTAACAGAATGCGAAGAAACAACAGAACATCAAAGACAGGTATGTTTCATGCTGCAGAAATACTAGCAGCTTTCCCCAACTCATCCTGTCTCTAATACTGCTTTGTACCCAACAGTGAGTCTATAATAATGAGTCTCTGTAGAGTCAGGTCAAATCATGAGAGGATGAAGAAGTAGCACTGCCTTGTTGGCATTTTGTTATCTCTATTGGTCATGTTGAAGGTCCTGCTCCAGGTTAGATAATTTAACGACAGGAATGAAAGGACGAGTGAACAGAACGATGACTGAAGCTCTTGGCAAGGGATCACCTCTGCCTGGCAAAAAAACACATTCGGCAGCAAAACAAGTTACATAATCATAAACAAAACAAGAGGAAATATTGGCGCTTTATGAACTTTTGATGAGTTAGGGGATGAAGCTTGATGCCGAATTTGTATTGATAAAGAACTGAAGAGGGGGGAGGAGGGACTGTGCATTTTCTGGTGATATGTTGCTGTCTGTTGTTTGGAATAGAATTTTGACAGGTTGCATGGTCTTACATATTGCTCCTTTAATGTTGTTTTTTATCATAATAGTGACATATCCTTTCATTTCTGTTCTTTGAAGCTTACTGGTGGTGTCTATCTGAGATTTATGCTTTATGGTAGATTTTTCTTGTTTATAATATTCATGGTTTCATATTATATTATATAATTCATCCTGGTTTATGTTCTTGAACATCTTAACCTGGCTGAAATCCACTGTTTTGGTGTTTTGTACTGTGTGCTTGCTCTATCTTTAGACATCAGTCGCTGCAGATGTGCAGTCAGTGGCAGTTTTAGAATCTTTAGTCTTTGTGGTTTCTGTCAGAATAATGATGTACTTGTCGCTGTCACTGAGCAACATCCGCCCCTGTGCAGTCTGAACTATACACCCATCTAGTATCTACACCAATTGTCTGTTTTATCAGCTCCAGCTAACATGATGGGTCAGTATATAACAGCATATTGATATCTGCCATATGCATAAAAACCTGAGCACTAAATGTAGCTAACTCAGATGCTGTTTTTTTGAAGAATGTGTTTTAAGTAGTGTCTCTTTTTTCAGAGAGCGCCTTTGGTTACGCAACCGGAGTCTGCAAGACAACCTCGTCCACATACTCATGGTCAGTGTGGCTTTTAAAATTTAAAGGTATTGGGTAACACTTCACTGAAGGGTGATTACCATAATGCTAAATAACACAGCTTATAATGCAAACCTACTTTAATATTTTTTAGAAGGAAAACTACACTAAAGTATACTTTTTGATATATACTTAAAATAGAACTAATTGTACTTAACTGTACAATTTTAAGACACTAATAGGATTCACTGAATATATATTTAAGATCATACTAAGTACATATTAAGTACATTTCTGGTATAAAATAAAATGTAATTAATTGTACCTAATTTTAAATAACTTAAACAAGTGTCAGTTGTCATAACACAAACTTCAATATGTTTCACCTCAATCATCTGATGCTTGTTGGAATAAATCTTTATTATTATTATTATTATTATTATTATTATTATTATTATTATTATTATTGCTATAGGTGTGTGTCGGGTTGCCATGAAAGGCAAATAGAGTCATTGTAACGTTTCTGAATGTTGTATGCTATGCATTTCTGTGTGTGTGGTGTAAGGTTTTATTGTTAGTTCAGTAGTAATATTATAATACAAGCATGTTGTAACTACTATGACCAAAGAAGAAGTTACTATAGTATCCTAAACTACCATGATATACAGTGAGGAACACCCTGTGACTTTGCAAGTTCTCCCACTTAGAAATCATAGAGGGGTCTGAAATTTTCATCTTAGGTGCATGTCCACTGTGAGAGACATAATCTAAAAAAAATCCAGAAATCACAATGTATGATTTTTTAATAATTTATTTGTGTGTTACTGCTGCAGATAAGTTTTGAACACCTGCCAATCAGCAAAAATTCTGGCCCTCAAAGACCTGTTGGTCCGTCTCTAAAAACTCCACCTCCACTCCACTTATTATTCTAAATTAGAAGCACCTGTTTGAGGTTGTTAGCTGCATAAAGACACCTGTCCACCCCACACAATCAGTAAGACTCCAACTACTAACATGGCTAAGACCAAAGAGCTGTCCAAAGACACCAGAGACAAAACTGTTGACCTCCACAAGGCTGGAAAGGACTATGGGGGAATTGCCAAGCAGCTTGGTGAAAAAAGACCCACTGTTGGAGCAATTATTAGAAAATGGAAGAGACTAAACATGACTGTCCATCTCCCTCGGACTGGGGCTCCACGCAAGAGCTCACCTCGTGGCGTATCAATGATCCTAAGAAAGGTGAGGAATCAGCCCAGAACTACACGGGAGGAGCTGGTCAATGACCTGAAGAGAGCTGGCACCACTGTTTCCAAGGTTACTGTGGGTAATACACTAAGACGTCATAGTTTAAAGTCATGCATGGCACGGAAGGTTCCCCTGCTTAAATCAGCACACGTCCAGACCCATCTTAAGTTTGCCCATGACCATTTGGATGATCCAGAGGAGTCATGGGAGAAAGTTCTGTGGTCAGATGGTCTTAATTCCACTCTGTGTTTTACGAAGAATGATGAGTACCATCACAAAAACACCATCCCTACTGTGAAGCATGGGGGTGGAAGCTTCATGCCTTGGGGGTGTTTTTCTGCACAGGACGACTGCACTGTATTAAGGAGAGGATGACCGGGGCCATGTATTGCGAGATTGTGGGGAACAACCTCCTTCCCTCAGTTAGAGCACTGAAGATGGGTCGTGACTAGGTCTTCCAACATGACAATGACCCAAAGCACACAGCCAAGATAACCAAAGAGTGGCTCCGTAAGAAGCATATCAAGGTTCTGGCGTGGCCTAGCCAGTCTCCAGACCTAAACCCTGTAGAAAATCTTTGGAGGGAGCTCAAACTCTGTGTTTCTCAGCAACAGCCCAGAAACCTGGCTGATCTGGAGGAGATCTGTGTGGAGGAATGGGCCAAAATCCCTGCTGCAGTGTGTGCACACCTGGTGAAAAACCTCTTTAATTGCAAACAAAGGCTACTCTACCAAATATTAACACTGATTTTCACAGGTGTTCAAATACTTATTTGCAGCAGTAACACACAAATGGTGATTTCCGGATTTTTTTTAGATTATGTCTCTCACAGTGGACATGCACCTAAGATGAAAATGTCAGACCCCTCCATGATTTCTAAGTGGGAGAACTTCAAAATACTTATTTTCCTTACTGTATATTATATATATTATTACTGTAATAAATATTACTGTATATTATTACTTGTTGTTAGTTTTAATATAGTATATTCTACATGTATTATTATTTACTGCTAATGATATGAAACCTATTACACTGTAAAGTACTAGCATCATATTAGAATTATGTGTTTTAGATTATGGAAAGCATTAAGCCCAGAGTTCTGGATGGTACTTTGATGAGAACACTGTTTCTGCTCAGGTTCAGCAGAGAAATGTGGCATGATATCTGCCCGACATGTTGGCGTGACAGAATTTGACCAGCGCTTTGCAGATCTTGTGGAAACATTCAACGGGCAATATGAACACTATGAGGTCATGGAGGAGAAGAGGAAAACTCTCATGTACCGCTATCGCTGCTCTACCGATGCGGGCCTGTCCGAGTGCCTTCAGAAAATCAAGGATGAGCATGGTGAGTTGAAGGCTCTAACACAGCTTCTTAAAGATGAGCCACTGTCTCCAGATGGCAGTAGCACCTCACAAACTGGAAACTAATATCTGCTGTTACACAATCAGTTTACAACCTATTAACTTCCTGTTATTTATTTAGATTTATATTCATCAGGCTGGTTAAAAGTCAGAGTTGAAAATGGTCAGACTGTAACTAATTGGACTAGTGATCTTATACATTAATTATGTTAACTCCAATAAAATAAAAAATAAAAACAGAAATGTAGGTGAGGCCAATCCGTCTCTGAGTAGAGAGCTTTTGAGCCGTTTCTTGCCATTTGTGTTTGCACATAGAGGAATTTGTCTTCCACATTTAACCTATCCGTGAAGTGAAACACCCACATAGATTCAAGATTCAAAGCTTTATTGTCATATGCACAGTAAGAAAACTAGTTTCCCTGTACAATGAAATTCTTACTTTGCTGCCCACATTGGATGTCATAGAATAAAAAGTATAAATATAAATAGACAAATAACAAGGATCAAAAAATTAAGCACTCTCTAGTGAACACACACACTATGGGGCAGTGAGCACACTTGCCCAGAGCGGTGAGCAGCCCTGTCCATGCGCCCAGGGAGCAACTCGGGTTTAGGTGCCTTGCTCAAGGGCACTTTAGTCATTACTATCGGTTCAGAGAATTGAAGTGGCAACTCTCTGGTCATAAGGCTGATTCCCTAACTTCCAGTCCACAAAATAAGCGAATGAACATTCCGATATTGCTACCACTGAAACCACCATGACGCTACGAAAAACTGTTCCAAAGTAAGAATTTCGTAATGATAATTGTAGCTAATTTAAAGCTGAAAAGTTAAGGACTATTAAACACAGCATTGAGCAATTGTACACACATAAATTGGTAATATTTTCCATTAAAATGCAAAAAACTTTTAACTGCAGGACATATATTTCAGTAATGACCTTCAGGAATTCTTGATGTTACACACTGATTTTTTTAACTTTGGATCAATGCGATCTAACCTCTCACCCTGTTGGCCATGAGGGACAGGGATTCAGTCTTTATTCCTGCTCTGAAATGCAGGGGCGTGGCTAAAATAAGGCCCTGCCTATAGACTTCATCTGTTTTGATGAGTGTCAGGTCTAGAGTTATCGTTATCAGGCTGTAAAACTATCATTCAGTCGCCATCAAATTTCCATACCTAAGCAGTCAGTAAGAATTAATTAGCCAATAAACTTGCTCGTTCCAAAATCTGGACTGATGATTTAGTTAGGTGATTTAGTTACAGTATCATTCTGATCAATCTGTACCGGTTTTGCTGTGTATATCTAAACCCTGTGAACGCCACCCAGCCCTAGTGATGCTTCATGGTTATACTCTGTTCATAAACCAGTACAAACTAAGTTCAGTGTGGTCTCTTTATCACCATAGACAAGCATCACGTCAGACTGGAGATGAAGGGCTACGATTTTACCTTGGTTGTGACGCCGGAGGATGGAGTCCCTGACAAGCTGAAGCGGACAAAGGAAAACATAAGTGAGCTGTGCCAGGCTGCCAAATCTGTTGTGGCAGTTAGTACCAAGCTTCAGGAGATGATCAACTGGTTTCTGAAGGCAGAAGAGTCGCTGACCAGGCAGGTGAATGAGGCAGCTGCAACACACCAGGACAGGAAGCGACTGGGGGGAAACCTTAAGGAGAACTTGAAGGAGGCTCGCAGGGCGAAAGAGTTGAGTCCTCGCTACAGAGAAGAGGCGGGGAAACTTCTCAATGAGGCAGCCCTGCTGTCGGGTGTCACTCCATAAACCTCATGTTTCCTCAACGCTGCCTTAGGTTTCAGTGCTGTTACTAACAAGCCTCCTTCGTTTTCCCCATTGCACAGCTGGCAGGCCATTCCGTTAACCACGTCCATAAAGAATCTCACATTGTACATTCAGACATTTGTGTTTTGGGTGTGGTGTTAGGGGTGTCCGTTTAAAGTTCCCATAGAATCCATTTTAAATTTGTGACTTTGGCCAGGATGAAAAATGCCCAGATGCAGATCTACACACCCACTTACAACAGCATGATTTAGCCTGTAGGATCAAACACTGTTTCCCCCTGTTTTGTTGAGCTCATGGATAGTTTAGGTTGTTAGGCTGTTGTTTAGTTAGCTATGCTAGTGTTAGTTACTTGAAGCTTGCTACTAGTTAACGTCACGTATACTAGCTACTTGCTTTCAATCTTGTCATCAGCACAAGGTAATTTAAAGCTGTTCCTCACTATGGAACTCTCAGTTTAAGATGATCTGCTTCAACAGTCAAACAGTGATAATCACACAGCATGGCTGCTTCTAACAGGTCGCTGTTGGGGTTGTGATGCTAATAAAGGTGGTGCTGCCCCTCTCTGTAGTCAAACACTGTGTATTGTAAAGGGTTTGAGAAACTCTGCAGTGAATTGTACTAGGCAAACTAACAACTTTGGCTCAAAGTTTTCCAGGATCTTGTTAAAGATTTGGGAGCTGAAGTTCGTTCCACAAGCTTTAGTATTTAAGATGGAACAGCTAGTGAACTGAAAGCCAACTTCAGTTTTGTTTAACGATCAACATCAGCCATGCATGTTGACAGTTCAGTTCTTTGGAAAGTCATTGCCTTCACATCCAGCCTGGAACAGTTGATCCCCTCCCTATAGATAACGTTCCTCCGTTGCTGTATGTGAATGACAGCCCATTGTTCTATGTCAGTGAAATCCATTCCATTTTACAAGGAACAACACGAAGACTTTTCAGTAGGAAGAAGCTTGCCCTCGGCACCAAACACAAAAATCCATCTAGTTTCCCCAATAAATATGCTTCAGGTTGTGTAGTCGGAGAAAACAGCACTATTAACAGATGACTGCGATACTTGATCGCTGTTGACGTCCCACAATGTCAATAACTTAGCTATTTTTTTATGAGTGAGCATAATGCACTGTATTTTGGTAAAATAACTCCTGTATTGTTCCCTAAATGTCTCTACCGATTTGTGTTTGGTCATAAAAAAAAAAAGATTCTGTTCCAAATGAATTCTCCTGCTGAACTTTACCATTTCAGGTAATGGTTGTGCTACAAGGGAATTCCAAAATGTCTGTATAAAATGTAACCAAAATCATTCAGAGTGGTTTAATGTGAAATGGTTTCTCATAGCAATATGTAATTACAGATTCATTTACTGTGACGGTACAGGCAATAGAGAATCCACTCCACAAACGTAGACATTTTTTTATTACCCAAAATAACCAACAACCGTCTTATGCGTTTTTATGTGTAATAGTGACAATCATTATATAGATCAAATAGTTTTAAATGTTTTAGGCCAAAACCTTCACAGAATTACTGTAGAACAACGTCTCATACATCAGGCAGCATAGTCATTACTATTTCATGTACCAGATTCTGTGAGGAAGCTTTAAATGTTTAACATCTGGTTTCCATCACCACCACTGTGAGCAGCTACTCCCAGAATTTCACATTGCATCACTCTGTATGCATTTGTTTACATTGTAATTACTGAATTTGATATACTCGTTAAGAATGGTGTCTTTGTTGGACAGGTAGTCGCCAATGTTTTGACAATATAAGTTAATATTGTTTTTTAACAATGCTTTTAACAATGTTGTCACCAATACACTGAACTATTGGGGCATACACTATGTCCAGTACTGCTGCAGTGTGGTAAACAGGGGAAAGGGTGAGTTTAGCATGTGTGTGCAGCTGTACCCTACATGTTTCAAATCAGATTCGACTTTTACAGAATTTCTAATATATTTGTCACAATGGCGAACAGATGAGGTGATAAGATAAAAAAGGGAACAGCATACAAGCTACATAAAACAAATGCCAAATTCCAAATCTCCCCCTTTATTACATGACAGAAATAAAGCTGGATAGTCTGTACACAACAGAAGCATAAAACTCAAGTCACTTAATAGAGCTTAAAATGGAATTTAGGGATTGATTGAAAATGACACTAAAAGTGGGAGTAAAAGAGGCCATTCCAGCATGGTAATATGAAAGTTATTACTGTCTCATGAATCTATTAATGATTTAAACCCAGTCATTTGAGCATAAGGGCATGTATAGCATAGTATGGAGAACTGAAATTTCCTTTTGGAATAGGAGTTTGTAGTGTATGATATAGTGAGGTAATGCTGCTAAAGTGTTGCATTCGTACCCTAATCTATAGTCTACAGCCCACAGTGAGTACACTAGACTAAGATGGACTTCAAGTGTGAGTGGTTTTGAACAAGAAAGCCACACAAATATCTTAAGTGGACCGTAAAGTAAGGGAGAAGTGTAGGATGTGGGCTGGAAATACTGTACAAAGAAGCACAGCTATGTAATATTATACATAATCTTAATGTAGTGTTGAACAGACTATAGTGCCCAGATTATAGTGTTTAGTGTGGGTTAAAACAGATGAGGGATAGCTGGAACTATGGAAGTGATTATGGATGTTTACATACTGGAACACTAATATGTTAGATGGTATTTCAGCTCCTAACTCTAATTCACTTGTATCTAAAATGTATTCCGTGTACTTAGAGGTGTCTCGACTCTGACCTGAACACTACTGTACTGTTAAATGATTATATTAACTTTAGTTTTGTATTGTGATGCATATCTGCAAATATACGTGTAAAATCAATTGATAGGCCTCTTTTGTGTGTTTGTGGAGCCCTTTGCTGTTCATACTCATGACGTGGAATGTGTAAGTAAGGGATGACTCTTCCAGGTGTGTGTGTATGAGAGAGAGAAAGTTTGTTTTTGGGTTGCGAAGGTTTATGGTGATGCTAATTATTTTGGTTTGATTTATAGCAGGGTTGCTCAGTGTGTGGACTGCAAGGACACTTATGTCCCATTGTAGGACTTATTTTAGGAGCCTTTGCTAATGCGCTGTCACGCCTCCGCGTCTCCCCGGCTTCTTCGATCTTCGGGACTCCACTTCCCAGAGGGCCACGCTCGATGACGTCATGTCTATGCGCCCCCATTCGGACTCCGTGATTCGCTCTAGATCGCCCGAGTTTTAACCTTAGCTGTATCTGATTACTCCCTGTATTTACGGCTGTGTTTCACACGGGTTCCCTGCGAAGCTTTGCCAAACATTGTTTAGTAATCCTGAGCGGTCCTTTCTCGTATTGTCTTATTCTGGTTTCCGACTCCCTTTGTTCCTCTACTACTCTTTCGCCTAATCCCTTTTGCTCGTGCTCTCACTCTACGGTTTGAATCTCTGCTTTCTCACTTTGGTTTTCCCCTTCGGTCTTCCCCTGTAAACTTGTTTGCCCTCGCTGCTTGTACTACCTGGTTCTGACCTCCGCCTGTCTCTGACTCCGATTTAGCTCCTTCCATTGCTTCGCTGTTTACTGGTGCATGTTGAGATTGCCTGTTTGTAAATAAACCTTTCCTGGTTTTTTAATTCTGCACGTCGGTCTCGGAGTCTTTTTGTCTAACATGCGCATTAGTCAGAATGCCCTAATTTTAAGGAGGGAATTAGGTTTTCAAAGTACAAATTAGCTAAATATAAACAATATACGTTCTTATAAGGACCATGAGATGTCTGAACTTTGTTCTTCCCAAGTGACCAGTGAGTCAGCACCTTACATTTTTTGTCGGTTTAGTCCCCAGGGCTCAGTTAAAAAATTAGCTTAGCTAGATAGTGCTGGTTGACCATCACGCAGATCATTTGTTGTGTTCTTTTTGTCTTCAGGTGGGAAGGCCACATAGCAAGGCTTCTAAAGCCGGCTAAAGGCTACCACACACAGTACGAGAAGCTATGCGGTAGTAGCTGTGATAATTTAGAGGAGGCTGGTTGGAACATGAATGAGAAAGCCTGTGTTGCCCAACATTGTGTCTTCTTACCGGAAAAGTCCAAGTCTAGTCAAGTGAAGTAGTTTAATTGTCAATACTTCAATATGTACAAGATATACGTACAGAGGATTGAAATTGTGTTACTCTCTGACCTGAGTTGCAGCACATAAGCACATTATTTAATGATAAATAGATTACAACTAAAACAAAAACAGGAGTATATTGAATATATTAAACAGTAAACATAAAATAGACGAACGCAAGCCAATGAAATAAAATAAGGGTCCTGAGATAAACATAATTAGACGGTAAGACACTAAAGACAATAAGGACGATTAAGTGACTTGTGCACTAGCAGAATTTAGATGTAGGATTAAAGTGGTATGACAGTGCCAGTATAACAGTGATGCAAGTTAAAAAGCATTACGGCTGTTTTTTTTTAATGATGAGTGCAGAGCAGTTCTTGAAGAAGTCACAGTTCAGCATTTAATAGGGTCGGTGGGGCTGGGTCAGGGTGCTGAGTTTGTGTGTGTGTGTGTGTGTGTGTGTGTGTGTGTGCAGGGGGCATAAGTTGGGGAGTGGGGGGCGGTCCGAGCAGGGAGAGCGTTCAGCATCCTGACAGCCTGGTGAATGGAGCTGTCTCTCAGTCTGCTGGTCCTAGCTCCTAGACTCTGCAGTCTCCTTCCTGATGCCAACAGATTGAAAAAGTTGTGTAGTGGGTGGGTAGAATCTTTTAATATAGTGAGCCAGAGCTCAGCACTTAGCATTAGCCAAAGCAAGCTAGAAATACAGTTTATGTATTACTTAAGTCCAACACTCATATATTACCTAAGTCAAACTATTTATGATGTTTTTCTCTGTTTTTATGGGTAATTTTATGACTTTCGTTTCTGGTGTATCTGGTCCTCCATGGCTGGGAATTAATATTAAAGAATACAGCTACTGCACATAGGAAGTGCCTATAAATATCAGACTGAGCTCATTTTACACCTCCCCAAATAGATGAAATGGAATAAAACTTTATTATTTGCTAAGAGCTAACCAGCATTTAATAAACTCAGTCTTCTGGCCAAAAAGTATGAGGTAAACAATGTTGCTGGGCTAATAACATTAGCTGAGGTGAAAAAAGATGATTAAAATGTCTGTTTATCTTACAGACTTTAGCTTTCTCAGGCAGGTTTGTGCAGACTGGCATCACTCTAATAATGAGTTATGCAACCCTGGCAACCCTGCTAGTGGTTTCACTAGCTAACCTTGTACCTCCTGTGCACATCCCACTAGAGAAGATCGGCTCAGGTTAAAGTCATTTTCTGTTGACCATTTCAAGCTCAGGAAACAGTCTAAAGTGAGAAACACAGTCAGAAATCTCAACTCGTATCAGAAAGCATCATCAAACTCATTAATTTACAGGAATTGTTCAGTAAATAATGTATGTGAAGCATCATTAGCTTTGCTCACTTAAATGCTCTATTCATATGAACAACAGTGCATGGAAGCATGTTAGCATTATACAAGCGGTCCTTGCTACCTTCCATTCATTGCTGCCACATTTCAGGCAACCTGGTCCACCTTTGTATAACAATTGAGGAAGGAAAATATTGATGTTACGCCATCTAGTGGCAAAACTATGTGGCTGCACACAGCCATTCAGTGTTTTTAATTTAGCAGAGCACTTTAAAGTGAACTTGAAATCTAAATGGACTTTCTTTTTACATTATTTCTGATCATTTTAATTAAACTTTCATCAAACAAATGAATTACATTCGACTCCTATCTAGATCAGATTTTTGAAACCCAGGTATTTAATGATGGAAATGATGGAAAAGGCTAATGGCCTTAGCTCTCCTAGCATGCAAACAATGATAACAAAATCTCCTATTCAAAAACTTTAAAGTGCAAGTAAAAACAAGCTACTTGCTTAAAATGTAAGTCAATGGAACCAGATTTTTTCTTCCAAATATTTTTGGAAGTATTTTTCCAAGTATTGTTTCTGTTCATCATGAAATTTTCACACAGTGTAAATGGCAATTGGTATTTTTAAATGACAAGCAACAAAAATAGAGATGCAAAGTTTTGCCACGCAACGATATAATATTAATTCCTGTGTGGCATATTCACTCTGTCAAATCACCCATAATTCGGTGGATATCCTGTTGTTATTTTATTTTATTTAATAACAATTAAACTATTTTTTTACAAACATAATTGATGATCTACATATTTAGCTTCTCGATTATTGTCCTGGGTTTAAACAGATGATAACATAATCTATCCAAATATTTTAAATGTGAAAACTTTTTTTAAATTTATGTTATGTTTTATTTATGTTATTCTTTATTATTTATGTTAGTGTGGGGCTGCAGCTTGTATAAACTATCAATAAAAAGAAATTTGGGGATTCACGGTTTTTTACTGCGCTATTCGGGTGTGGAAGCCATAGTTTGATGACTTACATAGGGCACTAGATAGGGAGTAGAGAGCCATTTGAGATTTAGCCTAAGATTTCCACACTTCTTCCAATCCCTGAATGGAGAAGCCGGGACAACCTACCTTTGTCGTGGAAATAGCATGGCCCCGCCTCTAGGGCAATCTGATTGGCTGCTATTTGTGGACAAGGCGCGTGCTCTTATATAGTCCCTGGCCATTGGTTCATAACCATGTCCATTTTCAATAATGCCACCAAATCTAAGGTAGTTTGAATTGCGAAAGTAATGAAGATGAAGGACTTGATATAGTTCAATAATTTAGCGCATTTATGAAGTAATTGATATCCATTTCTCGGGCGAGGAGAAAGCAAACGGGAAGAGCCGACGGAACACACGAAGATAGCATGACTGTGAGTATATTTCTAACGTTGTGAACGATCGTAGCTGGCTAACTTATTACTAGCCAAGCACATGGATTGGCGAAGACTGTTTAAACAAAACTAGCCGGCTAGCTGCCCCTTAGCTGTTGTGCTTTTAGGGACGTTTAGTAGTTTGAAGGAAACTGGGTGGTTTTTCGCAACCATGGTCCTGTATTTAAGACAACTGGCTGCAGGGGGCTCGAAACGGAGCTGTCAAGGCGAAGCTGAAGTTAGCTTCTTGTTTGAATTTTCCCGTTCCGCCTTAAGTGGTGTAGCGGGAATAGAACTGCTGCACTATTTAAGGTGGAACGGGCAAATTCGAATTTAATGAAGGGAATAGGGAGCTAACTTCAGCCTGGGGCTGTCAAGTGAATTTATGACCAGAGTGAAGGCTAATTGAATGATTGATAGTCATATTTAGCATGTACTGAGAGTTTGAAGTCTGTTTGTACATGCTTCCTCAGACTGGGACATATTTACGAGCTGCTGTCATCCCTTGCTTTGAACAATAGAAGCAAAATAGGCTGCGTCCAGCCCCGAGCCACACTTAGCCATGCATTCATTCTTGTCGTATGTGGTTTGGTCCGTGGACGTGGTTTGGTGACACCCTTTTTGCAGCTGCCACTGGTGATGACTTTGTTTCTCAAGACTGTACGACATGAATGCATCCTCTTCCTCTTTCTTGATAAACTGCTGCTTCAGACAAACCACATTCATTTCAATAACTGCCACTGCTAGACGAGGAACTGATGATCGGGGGAAGTGAGCAGAAGAATTGGGCGTCTTCTGACGTGCAGATGAACCCACCTGGTCAAATATTATGCTGGTTTGATATTTTGTAGTTTTTAGTGCAAAATCTCTTAAGATATAAGAACTGCACTATGTTATTTAGTGTTATTCCTCCCCTCTTAACAGATAAGACCAATTCCCTCCTACTGTTTTTAGTTGGGCGTAACATTTTGAGTAGTGATCAGAGATGTGCAAATTGTGGACCAGTATCTGGTAATTTTACATGTGCATGCAGGGCTATGCAGACGTCAGAGAGCGTCCTTTATTTAGTTAAAATCCACTCAGAATGTATACAAATAATTTTTTAACATCAGGGGAAATAAATCAGAAACTCACACAAAGTCTCAGACCCTAATATTTAGTTTGACCTCCTATAGCTTTGATTACATTGTGCATTTGCCTTCGCATTGTTTCAGCAACCATATACGACGTCCCAGCGTTTATTTACATGCGGAGTTGCATCCATTTTCCTTTTTAAGTTTTGGAATTAATCCCCTTCAAAAAGTCATCTCCAGCACATCCTAAAGACTTCAAATGGGCAGTGGTCAGTGGCCAGTTTATGAGTAATGATGATTCCTGTGGCTGCCTGAATCACTGTTTCACAATTAGAGCTTGATGAATTTTGGTATGGCATTTGTGGAATATGGCTGTGCCATTAGGCAAGGTAAAGAATTCCATAGATGGGGAAAAGCTGGTCATTGAGTATATACAGGAAGTCTTGACTTCATTCTGTTGCCATATAACATTGCTGAGCATCAACCTGACCACCTGAAGCAGCCATAGATCATAGCACTGCCTTCATAGTCTTGTACAGCTGGCATTATGCACAAGGGGTTCATCACTTCATGCACTTTGCTTTCACTCTGGAATAAAGTAGATCTGCTGTTTAGTCCCAATTTTGTGAGTTCTTGCAGCGTTGTGCGTGAGGAAATTCTTTTACTAACAAACCTAATAATGAACTAACACTATTTTTTAAACGATTGGAATTTGCTATGTGCTTAATTGATCTCTGGTCATGTTGTTTTTCTGTTTTTCTTTTTAAGTTTAACAAAGCACTGGACAGTTTTTAACCAGTCATTTCAGTCTCTCCTGTCACTTACATTAAATGCAGTAATTTGTCCCTTTTGAAACAGATGAGTATCTTTTCGGCCCCCAGTACTTATTTATTTAAGAAACGAGAAGCTACTAACTGCTTCAGGTGGGTAGAAAAAATAAATAAATTGTTGCCAGCTTGAAAAAAAAAATCACTGCAGTAATTATCTAATATAAGCAAATATCACTTAATTAAATCAAAATGTTGACCTTTTAACCCTGCGTATTTATCAGAACCCCGCCCACCCCCCCCGGAAAGTTCAGAAACAGCACGCCTGACTCCAGATCTCATTCTTCCTAATGTCTTCATTACCAGGACCGGGTGTGATAGATTAGTGTTCTAGGTAAACTCTGCACTCTGCAGGATAGTTGATGTCTAGTATTAGGACTGAGCACCAACATATTTACTGATGTGCACGATCTTGGCTCTGCAATGAGCAGTCCATGTTTCTGATGACCCCAGCTGCCTCTGATTTATTTTTTTTTTATTTTTCCAAATGTTCTTTGTGGCTTTTTGACATCTCCACATCCTTTCAGACCCAAAATGAGTCATAATTTCACAGAGGCATGATACAAGATTTCAGCTGAACTTCTGCACTCTGCAGTGAAAGGAATGACACCAAATATGGGTTTGAATCAAATATTGGTTCAAGTAAATATCTGTCTAATATTAATGCCTTTGTTCCAGAAAGCAAATTCCTGCTGATCCTAACACAGCCATCTTGCATCCCAGATTCTGAGTAAAATTGGGGATTGGCCTTTTCAGATCTGTTCTTCTGTTTTGCTATTCTGTTCGTGGACATCCAGATCCCCCTTTTCTGCCATTACACTTTCAATAACTGCTCAGTGGCCAGTTTTGTAGCGTTGATTTGCTCCTTCTTGATTGCATTTTGATTCTGCCAGAGAAATGCAAATGTAATTTGTTGCACTTGGCCAGATTCCTTATCTTGTAATTCAGTCTGACAGCAGCTGGAAAGTCCAGAGGGTTCAGTTGCTGAAGGCACAGTCATCAGAAACAAGGCGTCTGAAACTCCACTCGGAGGGAGGCGGCAGCCGCTCACGCCTATATGTTTTTGGAGAAGGTTTGTTGAGCCTTGCTAGGACAGCCATGTGACCAGCTGCCTTTTTTGAAATGGAGATTTGTGCTTGAAGGGGAAATTGAGCTTGCTTTAAGAGGATTCTGGGAGCATTTTACACCTTTTATGTAAAGGTACCTCGCATTTTCTCTTATCATTCCAGATAGCGTGGCACGAACAGTGTCCCCACACGGATTTATTTTTTGCTCTTGTGGTTGACTGATGCTGTTTGTCAGTGCTGTGGCATGTGTTTGTTTAGGCTATTTTTGGTTTTGCTAGATAAGAGCAGACAGAAAGGGACCACAGTTCATTATAAATGGCCTACTAATGTGTGATAACACTTCAGGTGAAGCCTTTTTGTGACCCATTGTTTCACATTCAGTCCTTGTGTAGTTTTAGGTTTTGTGCTGAGCATTGTCGTTTTTGTCATGTACCATGCTACCCCTGAGAAAGCACACTCTAGAGTCTCCCTGTGACTGCAGTATTACTCATTGTAGCTCATTCCTGAGTTGCATAATTATGTCATTTGTGCCTGCAGTGGAGCTGTCTTCAGAGATCATATATAAAGTTGAACCTGAAACGCATTAGCAGACTGGCATGAACATGCGGCAGTGTTCTCACATCTGCTGGTCGCATCATTGCTGTCCTAGAAGTGTGAATGTCCAGAAATGCGGGCTCTCTGATCAGACAGAAAGATGCCCCCGCTGCATTAAGAGACGTTTCTGCTGAATCCTTCTCTCAGTGCAGCTGTAAACGGTGGCCATTACTGCAGGTCTATCCTGCCACGTCAACCTTACCAGGAGGACAAAGTTATTAGGCAATGTGACAATATTTGAATCATTATCGTGACATGCTGTTTACGGTAGGCTGTTCTCTGTATATGTCTGGGCATATTGTGGGTATTGTCAGTATTTAAACATGAACCGGCTGCATATTTAATGGCAGAGAGAGCCTGATTAGTCCTGCTTAACTTAATGTTCTGTAGTGCAAATCATGATACTATTTATGGAGATATGGCTTTGCTGTTTTATTTATTTGTTCATTTATTTTTGTCCGTTTTAGTGTATAAACCACCAGACGACTAAATATTCTCATAACCATATAACATGTGTTTAGTGTCTACATGTTGCCCACTCTTGCCCTCATAATTTCTTAAGCATATTGTTGCTTAAAGCACAATGTGCACATTTTCAAGAGAAGGGGGGGAAAGCATTCTTTTAATGTAAGTTACCATAGAGATCTTATTCCCATTGTTGTTTCTGCAGTCTTCTGCTTTTAACTTCTGCTTTAGGATGTGGTGTTGCATCTCTAGAGGCAGTTGAAACTACATCTAACACATCTAAGATGTATATGCACCTGGAGGAGGTTGTGGGGGGGGGGACTCTACCACTTAGTGTCACTGTCTGCCTGTTTTATAAGAAAACAAAAGGATCTTTTTGCACTTAATGACATTAAACTGTATATGTGTATATAGTGTATATAGTTTTGATATACATGTTTAAATATTTCACATTTTCTCGTTTGTGTGTTGCATTGTATGCTATTCTACACAAAGGCCTGCTACACTAGTTAACGAAATAGTTGCACACAATTAAAGCTCATTTAAAACCAAGACACTTTAATGGGCATGCACTGAAAATGTGTATGGCTGATTCTGGTTCTCCTCCCCTCCCCATCCTCAAACTGGCAAATCAGCTGCCTATTCAAATAACATTAGTCAAAGGGCCAGACCAAACATAAGAGGTAACTGGCTCTTTTGCACATGAGTCATGGATAATTATGCTCCTGTTATTTTAATACAAGTGTAGCAGAAGCATTTAAAAACAGCACAAGTGCTCTTACCTGCCTTAACTGTAACACAGTTATCAATAATAATAATGATAATAATCATCATCCATTGGCCTTTTTTGCAAAATTTGCCTGATAATGCCTCCTGATTATTAATATTGTTAACTCTTTTGAACAGAATCTTATAGACAAACCAGTCTTCAGTATAGTGTATTAAAATAACGATGATCTGTTTTTAAATACACGCTTATATACTATAACTAGTATATCATTTGTGACTGTGAAGATTCTGATGTGGCCCAGATTCCCACCTGACTGATTTTCTGTATTGCTCCATGAAAAGAAACTCTCATTCTCTCTGGGTTAAAATGTGCATCTTCGTAGTGCTTTTAGTCAGCTCGCCCTCGAGGTCCATTGACGGTCCAGGAACAAGCCTTCTATCTCTCTGACTTTACATCTGATCTCACGTCACAGTGGACATCTCATCTGGTTTGTACAGATTACCCATCTTAACCCTGTGCATTGAACTGGCCTCACAGTGTCCATTAGGCTTGATTTTCTGCTCTCTGGAGTGACTTTCAGCCTTACATAATGTGCTAGGTTTGATTCTCACTCTCCTCCGGGGCCTGCGGTGATGGATGGTGTGACTAAGAGGGGAAGGGGAAAAATTGGAAAAGTGTGAGATGTGGAGGAGAGTTGGGTCAGGGTCTGTGTAGAAGAAAATAAAAGGTGGAACCTGAATGGTATGAGTGGGCTGCCGCAGGATATGACGGGTCACTGAATTCTGAGTGTGTGCAGAGGCGGGTAGTAACTAGTTAAATGTATTCAAGTAATGGATGGATTTATTTATTTATTTATTTATTTATTTTTAAAACCTGAGTGTTTTCAGATCATTGGCTGTTTTTCTCATTTACAGCTTGCCATTTCTATAGGTTTCAGAAGCAGGTAAACACTTTTCTGGTCTAAGCAAAACTAGAGATGCAGTAGCTTAATATTATTTCTTTATTTTCAGACTGAGGTCTGCGTCTGTCTGCATCTGTGTCTGTGTGTCTGGATACCACCTACCTAAAATAACATTGTTGCTATTTTAAATTAGCCTGATGTGATTTAAATTTGATTTAAATCGTTAATGACTTGCAATGCTGAACATTAGCTAAAATGCTACGTTCATAACCTTGATTTGAGTAGCGACTCAGTGGAGAACAGCAAGCTGTTTATGTCAGAAAAGCACTTCTTGAAATCTTGTTCTTTGGTGACTAACAGTATGGTGGAATAGGCCAGACTACTGCGTGAGTATGCTGATAAACTGAGCTACAGCACCTCACCGTATCAGTGTTTAGACTTTAGAGTTCTGTTCAGTTAATACCGCATATACGGATCTTAGTTTTTGCCTCCGTTTCACTAACCTGCATGTCTCCATCCATATTGGGGAAATAGTTGCGACTGTGTTTGTGTGACTGGTGACTTTGTCTCTGACCAACATAGAGTCAGTAGCACTTCTCTGTGTAAGCATTCCCTACTTCACTGCCAGCTGGAGTTGTTTGGTAATTAGCATGTATAGCTTATATCACGTGGGATCAGCTGGTACCGGATGTTGGTAACGCTGCCATTTCGAGTAAAAGAGCATGGTATCGATACCAGTATTGGTATTACTAAATTTAACTAATACAGCAGTTAATTAGTGGCAGATTTACAGAATATTTGCCAAGTTAAACATTAGTCACAAGCTGGCATGTAGTTTGAATGAGGTGAAATGGGCTTGTGTAGAAAACCAAGTCATGTTGCAACTCTTATCTGACCAAGCAGCCTTCCTCCCTGGCTAATGCCTCCTCCTAATCAGACATAACAACCAACCAATTTAACCTTCTGTGTCTAAAAAGAACCTTATTGTTGGCATGCCACATTAAAGGGGTTCACTTAAACACTTATCAGCTGGAACTGGCACAGACCAAATTCCATTTGTATTACGGAGATTTGGAAAATTGAGATACAGTGTTTTTGGCGGTACTTGTTTGTAGATGGGGGACACAATAAGGTTGACTATTCATTTTAGTTGTTAATCCTGTTTGGCCTGCAGATGATCTTGTGATGTTTGTTTTAGTTATCTTTTTATTCTTTAATAAAGTGTTTGTTAGAAAGAGAAAAGCCTAAGAAACTTCAGGCTATGATGGTAGATGCTGAATGCACAAAGTTTCACTGTAGATAAAACCATAGCAAATTATAAAATGTCTAGAATATATGAGAATATATTGTCACTGCCCAAAGAAACCCAAATACCCACCAGACCCAGTGGTTGGTGTAGCTCAGTGGGTAACACCACTACTCAGGGTGCCACCTCTACATGTGGGAGACTGGGGTTCGAATCCCGGTCTTGGTGACTATGCTGAGCTACACCAATAAGAGTCCTTGGGCAAGACTCCTAACACTACACTGGCCTACCTGTAATCATTAACCTTGTAAGTCGCTCTGGATAAGAGCGTCAGCTAAATGCCATAATGTAAATGTAAATATGTCCAAAATGAGGCTAAAAACCTTATTTAATTTAAAAGCAAGTCCAAGCCCTTTTTTTGGGCTGTTTTTGTTGGTCCATCCATCATGAAATTTACACTCAATGTAAACTGCTGTGTTCAGATGATGCTTAAAAGCAAAAATCAACAAAAATGGATATTCATGTTTGTTTTGGACCATGATTTATATATATTGGCAAAGCATAAAATAATTCATCTTTGGTGTCATTTATAGTATTCGGTAATGGCTTTGAACATGCATCAGCCAAAATTTAAAGAAATGCCAAAACATGTACACGCGGAGGTGCCGGAACAGGATGGAAATTTGTCTTTACCACATACCAGAGCAGATCTGCAGAGGTGACTCTTTAGTATGCCACCCATAAAGACGTCTTGAGTGAGCGTTCATATAGTATTTGTCCGTCAGGGTTTAAATAAGTGTTCACGCTTTCAGTGGCAGTAATGGTGTTTTTGGCACATCCTGTCTATTACACAACAGAAGGAGGCCAAGTTCTCTGGTTGTTCTAACGTACGTTTCATCTGCCATAAGACTCTACTGTTTACAGTAAACATAAAGACAACTACTATTTATAATGACTCTTGTTCGACCAGTCGTTGATCCTGAATTATATCTGGCTACACATGCATATTAGTGATCAGTAATGTAGGTACGCTAACAAGAAGAGAAAGAAGACCTCAGGTACATTATGATTCATTAGGTAATGGAAATGATGACAAAGGATGAGCCTAAGTTTGTTTTCTTACTGGGCAGGTTTTCTCAAAAGCATCTTGGACTTGAGATCATCTTAAGTAGTAAAGACAGAGTTCATTGTGATGCTCGCTTCATCATTTAAGAAGCATCTTTGGACTCAAATCCTTTTGGGAAACCCAGAACCGCCTGGGAGAAAGCATCAGTAGGTCAGTTAAACCATGGTTTGTTTTACTGAGGTCATTGTTCCACTGAAGTCGAGGTGGATAGTCTAACTATTGTTGTGAAACATTTTACTGGTTTATGTTACTTTACTCATCTTGTGTGCGTGTGTGTGTGCATGCGTGTGCGCTGCAGGAAACATCCTGATATATCCATAATGGTCTGGCCAGGTGTTTTTCCTGCCTAGACTCCCATTTTCATTCTCATTCATTTGCCTGTATGAAGATTGTTGCCATGTTTCCACTGCAGGCGGTCTTGTGGACTCGGATGGTGCATATGCTTTAAGAAAGTGTGTGTGTGTGTGTGTGTGTGTGTGTGTGTGTGTGTGTGTGTGTGTGTGTGTGTTCAGGTGCCCTTCCATCACTCCAGTAATAAGACTAAAGTCACACGTGGCATTGTTCTATTTGTTTTTGAGTGGGTGCTTTTTTTAAATTTATTTATTTTTTTTTCTTCTTCTATTCACTCAGAATGGAAAGGTGCTGAGGTCATCCTGCACTGGAACCGTGATTTTACCGTTGTTTTAGTTTGATGGTGGGTCATCAGGTCAATTCTGGCCACAACAAGAGAAAACGTTTGAGCCTGAAACGTATTTGATTCCACGTTTACAGCACAGCTTTAGCGAGGTTGGGGGTGGGAGAGAGGAGAGGAAGCAATAGGAGCTGAATGAGGTCATTTTGGGTTGTGGCGGTACAGAAAAGCCTTTAGAGGGAATCTGAGAAAGAGTGAGGCATATTGTAGGGGCGTGTGTGCGCGTTCATGGATCACATGCATCTGGCAGCACAGGAAAAAGCAGCCAGGGCACATTATTCTCTAGTTCACACCATGTCGCTGCTCTGCCCCCTCTTCCAAAACTGACGTGTGCTCTCTGATTGGCCTCTTCGCTTCCTGATGGCCCTGCTGGACTGAGGTTGAGTGGGTGGGGCTCGGAGTGTGCATGTGCAACAGGAAATAAGAAGAGGTTTTTGTGTTGAGGAGGGTTAGTCTGTGGGCGTGCTGTGGCGTTCTCGCAAGTGTTCTGCCTTCTCGCAGCTCCGCTCGGCTGGACCCGGTGAGTATATTTAAACCATCAGATCTCTCAACCTTCAGCTGTAGGAATTCTCCTCAGCCGGTATGAAGCTGTCAGGCTGAGCGGCGTAGGAGTGGGCGAGTGTGAACGTTCCCACCCGGCGTCTGCGTGGTGGAATGAGTCACATTCTGAACTAAGCCTGGGCCGGCAAGTAAAGTGCTTTTTTCTAAAGTGCTTTTCTATAGGATACAGAACGTAAATATTGACCTTGGTTCTGCTTTCTGTTTTCTTCATACTTCCCCTGGAGGAAGCTGAGGCTGGAGAGGCTGCTTTTTTTTTTTTGTTTTTGTTTTTTGTGTGTGTGTGTGTGTGTGTGTGTGTGTGTGTGTGGTTAATGAACCACTGCCTCACGATCTTTTCAAATGACAAGTGATGAGTGCGTTCTTCCCTTGTGGGGGAAATAACCTGCTTAATGTACTACTTTGTCGCTTAAGCAGGCTTCTAGTGTGGGCTTAAGTGGAGGGAGGGAGGGAGAGAGCAAGAGGCGAGCAAGAAAAGTAGCTTTGGGTTTGGCAAAGATTAGCTCATTGAGAAATTTCAGTGGGACAGAGGTGACAGTTGTTTTTCCAATAGCTTCAGATGAAGTCGAGGTGAAGTGAGTGCAGATTTGTGGCGCATGCTTGGGATTATACGGAAAGGGGCACTTTTCACCAGGAGGAGACGAGGAGCACAAACACGTGTATGAACCATTCAGCCAAACCGTGTTGAAACTATATTTTGAACCTTTAATTAACATATAATTTAGAACAGACTTCTTTTGCTGTTAGTGTCTACACTTCACCCTTTATGTTTATTTACAAGTGTTCCTTTTCAAATGTCCATCATAACACTGCTGAAACTTGACCAAATGTGCTGGTGGTGACTGTTTTGGCTAATTCTGAGCAGAACTCAGCACCAGCCCATACATGACTATCAATAGAGCTTTGATTAACTGTGCACAAAATCATATTTTTCATATAAACACAAAAAATTACTCTTATTCTGAAAGTGTGTTTCAGCAGTGATGATTCTTATTGTTACACCCTGATGTGTGTGTTTTTTATTTTTTTTTATTTTATTTTATTTATTTATTTTTTTGGTGACCCATTCTCTTCAAATCATTGGGATGCTCAACATATAGCCATGCAGAGACCTGGTACAGTCCCACTTTCTACTCTAAAATGCAGGGTTGTGGCTAAGATAAGGCTCTGCCCATGGACTACAACTCCTAGTTTTCCTAGTAACATGATTTAATGTACAAAAAAATAAAAAAAAAAGGTTTTGCTTTCCCAAGTTGAAATTAAAGGCTGGATGTTTGGGATATATACCTCGCAATATACAGACTCCAATATTTTTGTAGCTTGGTAATACATCTCAGTTAATGTCTTGGGGTTTTATAGATAGTAACATACAATATCTGAAAATCTATATTTTTCAAATTTATTCATTATTAATTTGTTTATTTATTTTTATTAATGTATTTTTAACTATTGGACCCAAAATAATTTAGTTGAATAAACGATATAGGGTCCATTTTTGCTTGTGCACCCCATATTTGCTTGGGAAAACCCCAGAGTATATTTGACTTTAATGCATTGCTGTTGTCTACTTATTAATGGAAGTAAACGTTTGACTGTTTGCACTCTGACTTGAGTGCCTGCACTCTGAATGCAGTGTTTGATGAAACTCATGATTGTTATTGCATTAGGCTGAATTGGCTTCCATTTCCAGGATGAAACCTCTTCTGCAGTATAGAGGTCTGGCCTGGTCTGATTTATGTTCCATTTATGTTAGGGTTCCTCTTCTTGTAAACGCCTCAGTGTTCTGCGGTTTCCATGCTTGGTGCACAAAAAACTGGTTTTCCAACGAAATGGAAAAACTCACAAATGATCTCAGTGGAATAGGACGGTGGCCAGAAATAGAGCTGCCAGCAGACATGCCATTTTAAATGCAAGTTTTTGAGCTGGCTACACTCCAAGCTACCCAGGCTTCGGATTGTGTTTTAAAGGGGAATTCCACTGACTTTTCCAAAAATCAAGTTTTAAGATATACATGAAGTGATTGCTAAGTCTTTACCAAGTTGGATTGGTTCACAGTGGTGGTGATGAGAACAAGACGTATGAATAATGTGATGCCTCCAAAAACTGCATCACACAGTTACTTTAAAATGGGTTTAAATATGTTGGCTGATTCCTTAATAATGTATGTAGGGGACTATATTGTTTTGTCACTGTTTCTCCACTATTAATATTAAATATGAAAACTCGGACAGCACAATCTAGCTCATCAGTTGTTTTAAATAGCACATTAAATGGCTGTATTGTGAGCCCTGATTCTTTTGCTGCCACTGTAGAGAAATCAAAGTCAGTAAGGTTCACTACAGTGCTCTTGGACTGGAATAGGTCACATTTCTATCAGAGGGGATGCATGGCCTCTTCACACCTAGTTCACGTTTTGACACGCACCCGTAGGTTTTGGTTTTAGTCTTTGGCTGGGAACATTTTAATAAGTCTACAGTAAAGTATGAAAAACTAGAGCTTAACAAATCGTATGATGATACGATGATGACGGAAATAAAAACAGTGTTTTTTAAAAACTTCTTTACTGTTCTGCCTTGGTCACCAAAGACGCGTTTAAACGGTTTCAGCAGCAAATTAACAGTGAAACGACCAACAAAGTCCACTGCAGCTGTATTGTGTAGCTGTTGTCCTATATGATTACTACATGCTGTTTAGTATTAACAGGTTTAGTGAGACTCTTTAATGGAAATCACACCAATAATAATGAATCATTCCAAGCCTTTTTTTTTTTCCTCTTATTTTGACAGTTGTCACTGCAAACTCATGCGTCTTGTGGACCCTGCTGAGCTTAAAAGCTGTTTCTGTTTCAGTAAAGAAATGTTGAATGTGCTAATAGCTCAGAAACCTAAGACCACTATGCAGGAGTTCCAAAGCCATGTCCACATCCTTTACTTATTAGGCACAAGATGTTTTCATTCGTTCTAGTGAAGGGACTCTGGAATTCAGCTTCCTAAGCCTATGGAAACCCTGCAGCTCGGCTTTCTCTTTATCAACATGCCGATGATTGCCTTTTGAAAGAAACTCATTAGTTATTGTGTTAATTTTGTGTTAATAAAAACAAGAAATTACATGTAAAAGAAGCCTTATTCAGTTTCAGTTTTGGCTGTGTGTGTCCTGAATTTTAATTTTAGTGCACCACTGTTTTTCATCTGTTTAAAAACAAGCTTGTTTGTGAGGCAGAAGGGAGGGATGGTGCTGCTGAGATTTTCTAGTGTGTAATGACTCTGAAGTGAAAGAGTCCTTCTCTTGACCACCACCCTTTATTAGAAAGTGTCAATGTCCTACCGTAGCCCATTTTTGTAGGATAGGCTTCAGCATCTCTGGTGACCTAGAAGGATTGAAAGGTTAAGAAGATAAGTGAGTGAATGAATGAATATAAAACCTGGTGATATTATTTCAGTTTGTGTCTGTACTATGATAACACTGATACTGATGATGATTTTGTTCTGTAGATCTGATAAGATCAAGAAAGGATTTTTTACAATGTTGAGTTGTAGAATTGTATCTTGCACTATCAAGTTAGGAAATCACAAATTACTCAATCAAGCTTGATAATCAACTGTTAGCCTACGTCTGTTCCTACGCATCGGGTACGTAATCAGAAAGCAAAACCAAAATCAGAAGTTGGTTTGCTACCAGTCAGTGTAAACTAAAGTGCAGTGAGCTGCGTGTTCAAAACTGTTTAGAATAATGTCTCCTTGCTGTCGGACAACATGCTCACTAGTTTCAATTTAAAATTGCCAAATTTTGAGCCTCTAACAGCTTTTTCTGCTGATATTATTCCACTTCCAGTCATGGTTATTGTTAATGATTATCAATAAATGGTCTGTTTTCTCTGCTCTGCAGTGCACCATTTCACATTAAACACTCTGGATGACTCTGTTTACATCTCGCCAATTGAATTATGCCGGAATTGTAGTCAATCAATTTAAAACTCAATTGTACCGTTCCGGTACCTGTTTAAACCAGCATGGTCAAGTGTTGAGGGCATAATAATTCCGGGATGGTTATAGAGAAGACCTGCAGTGTTGATGCTGTGTTTATTATGTTACAGCTTCCCAGTAGATTTTGGGTATAGGACTGGCTTGAAACCAGTGTTTTCCTTCCTTCACATCTCCTCCTTTCACATCTATACAAACTTAAGTGGCTAAACCCAGAGCTCGTTTGTCATGAATGTCCCCTCGACATGTATCATTATGTTCATTTTTTTTGTTTTTCTTTGTTTCAGGTGGCATCTCTACATTGTGACATGGCAGTGAATGTAGATGGACAATCAAAACACGCGACGTAGGGCCTTAATTAGGCTCATCAACGCCCTAATCAGTCTTCTGTTCATTATCATCTCATCCATCCTCATTACCCAGCCTGTCTTCCTTAGAGTCTGCTGAGTTGCACAGCAGGGTCTACAGTCTGGTCCAGGTTAGGGTGGGAAGCTTTTTCCTTTAACTCTTATCATTTCAGTCTTTCTCATTTATTCAGATGCTGTCTCTAAGCTTCTGGCATGTGGTATTGGAAATCTTTTTAACCTGGATTAATTTTTAGCCTCAGTTGAGTATATTGCTTACTTTTAGTAACTTATAGTTGTCATTAGTCTAGCAGTGACATCTGGATTTGATTCTGTTTCGATGAATGCAAAGGGGCCAATGTGTTTGAAACCAGACTGAAAGGTCCAGCCTTATCACATCTCGGTGTTTATTTGATTTGGTAGATTAAAATGACTGCCTTGTATTTGAAACATGCTCTCCTTCCCCAAATGAGAAAGCTGATTCCATTAGCCATGGCTTTGTTTGCTCAAGCGATATTGTCGCCTGGAAACGAGGCAATGTATTGCTACTCAGTCTGTGCGGATTCAAGGATTGCAGTGTGTTTTGAGAGACTCCAACCCTTTATTCCTTTCTTCTGTCAGGCTCCATAGGCATTTGTACAGCGGCAGCTGCGTGTCAATTCAAGGACATTGGTTTGGTGACACAAGATGTGGCCCCCAGTCCGCTGTTCCCCTCCCCGATTACAAACACCACAAACCATTTGGTGTCAGTTTTTTGCTGTGTCATGTTTTTGGTGTGGACACAACCCCCCTGCCTGGATTGTGTTCAGAAGACGCATGACGAGGCCTTCCGCCATTTCTAACATAATGGTCCACATGTATCTGTCGGATACTCGGGATACTCAACACCGATGGACTCACCTCTGATAATAGGACTTCCCCCTAAACTAGTAGTTTAACCCATTCAAAGCCAAGATTTGAAATTGCAGCACAAGTCATTTTTATTTGGAACGGGTTTATCGAGACTCTGATCTAAAAATGCACTAAGCATTAAAAAACAGGTTTCACTTTTTCCTTTATATTTGCTCACTTTGGCAACATCAACCAAGAATGGCTTTAGCGTCACAGCTGTTGATCGTTATCCGTCTGTATTTTCCAATGCCGATTTTTATTGCTATATGCGTTACTAAACCTGTGAGCTGGGGAAGTGCCCAGAGGGTTGTTGATTTCCTCCTAACTGTATATAAAGTAATAGAGATTGTACGCATTTTGTAGTTGATGCTCTGACAATGTCCATTTATATAAAACGTTGTGTAAACACACAGCTGCTCCGACTGATAGGTACCTTGGTCAAACAGGGTTTTTAAGTACATTAAAATGAGTTGTGAGGTCTTTGGTGTGGATTTACACAGTGAAACATACATGCACCACTTGTTGCTTAAAACCTATTTGAAACAAAATTGCATCTAAATGGCACAGTATAAAGTGAAACTCAACTGCAGTAGTAGCAATCTGCTCAAAGTAAAAGTATAATTTTATTCCAATTACATTTTTAAAAAATTGAAACATCTACGACACATAACATGATCCTGTCAAATTATGTACGTTCAAAGCCTGGTTAGGTGACAAGAAGCTTTTCGGCAAGAGTCAAGTAGGCTATAACCATAATAGCCTCTTAATTTTTCAAAGGTTATTCCATACACAAAACAGAAACTCTAGTATATAGTTAAGATGAAAGGTATGTTTAAAAAAAAAAAAAGAAAAAAAGGTTTAAATAGGTCTATGGTGACTATGCGGCTGATGTTTTCGTGGAAGAGATGCATTGTGTCCAAAAATACAAGCTTGTTGAAAGTGTAAAGACAGGCTCTTCTATTTTGTTTCCTGTACTCCTACTCAGTCATTAATTTCTGCTCAAGTTTTATGTTGTATGATTTTCATAGGCAAGTTTTGGTGCATCCTGTTAAAACAGATTTTTTTCGGTATACTATTCTTTTGATGTGGCAGCATGTATTGCATATTGAGATCATACGTTTGGTTTATTATGCATGAGAAGCAGAAGTCATGGGCATGGTTATTCTTTCACCATAACAAAGTGTGAAAGTAGAATCACAGATTGCCATGTGAACTAGTCACCCCATTCTACTCACTCCTCTTACTACCGCTTTTAGCAGTACAACACTGGCGAACTGATTGAGCTTGAATTAGTTTCCTTCAGTGCAAAGCTTTGTATACAGGTTCCAAGGTTCCTGACAAGCCTAAAGGGCCAGTGATACTGCTCATGTAATCCAGCTCATCATAACTGATCTCGAGAGCATCTCCGCAGAGAGGCAGATCAGTCAGTGGTCATTAACGCCAGACTGCTCTAATGAGTCGACTCTCCTCTGAGCTCTGTCCTCTTCTCTCGCTTACCCAGAGAGGCTTGGTGTAATTAGGCCTCTTTAAGTGTTTGTTCTGCCATCAGAGCTCTCTTCTCACATCTCAGCCTCTTTAACGACCGCATGTTCTCATACTGCGGGGCGCGAATGCTAAGGCCATTTCAGCCCTTTCGAAGGCCTTTTATGTGAAGAAGGACTCATCTCATTCAACATTTTGAATCTCTAAATAAAACAATCTAAATATAATCTTCCTTCATCATGATGTGACTGACGCTCAGACCTCCTTTCTTGTCTTATTTAGTAAGACATGGTGGGCTATTTTAGGAGTGATGTGGTTATGTAAAGCAAGATGGGAGTGTCTGGTTTGGGTCCAGAGTGTTGGTTTCTGCGGTTCAGTAAGTAGGGTACGAGGAGTTAAGTTATGTTCTTCCAGCTCCTTCTCTCCTTCCCTGAATCCCTGGCTTTGAGAGAAGTTAGAATTTAAGGCTGGATATCGAACTCCAATTACCTCCACAACATTTTTGTTTTTAAGAAGTTCTTTAAAACTTACACTAATACTCGGTTGCATTTGAAGTGCATAATGTAAGGCATCTGGTGGGAAGTGAGAACTGTTCACCTGTGATATTAATACCATATGATCAAACCTGATTGAGGTTTGAGGCGTCACGATTGGACTGCGGACCACGACGGAAAATACAACACGAGGAATTTCACTCCCAAAATGTGCTTCACTTTAACATAACTGTTCATTCTTATGGTTAAATGGTGGTTTTCTTCTGTACAGGTGCTGTGAAGCGTTGTATTATCCTAAGCAGAGCAGGTTTATCACCTTTGTTTTCAATGAACAAAGCACAAATGTAATCACGGAAGATTTCAACTAGGACCTCCCAAACAGGCCTCCTGTTATTCACAGTGCAGTTGCCAAGCTTGTTGTCAGATTCTGATAAACGTGTTCTTTTGGCCAATAAACCAAAACCTGGACAACCAAAAACCTCTAAAGATGTAGCAACAGCAACAAACGCTGACTGGACTAATCCATTTAACATGGTTGCCTCACATGGGGTACCCGGGCTGTGGGACCTTTTTTCACTGATGGAGCAGTAAGAGCATAGAGGAGCCTTTTTGGGTGGCACTGGTTGAAATCTTATGCATTGACTTGTGTTCTTTGTGCATTGGAGATGATGATGATGATGATGATGATGATGATCTCAGCACACATTGTGCTTGGAATCATGCCATCCTTCTCTCACCTGTGCAGAAGAAACCCCCTGTTTGAATATGAGACTGAATGAAGGCATTGTTTTTCTAGTGATCTTCCTCACCAGTTTGATAAGTCGCACAACTGCCTTGCCATTTGGCTTAGGTTGGAATTTGTGCCTTTGAGACATCTTGTAGTTTGATACCGCGTTAAAACACATGGCCTGTTTCCTCCGTAAAGCTGTGCCAATGCATTTCTTCTCTCCCACACCTCTCTGTGCAAGATTCCTACCCCTCCACTCGCTCATAAGTTCTCCTGCACATGAGGGAGATGCTGTGCTGGTCTGCACTGCTGAAGACGACCTGGGGCTGTATTACAGAATTTCCTGTCTTTAATAATAAGTTAATAATGCGTAAAATAAAAGTGGCAGAAGAAAATCTTCTCTTCTTTTAGGAATCTTGTGGCATCTCATCTCAACTCCATTTAAGAAGCCCTACTTGATTAAGGTTGACAAACGATTATGTCTGAGGAGTTATCAAGCAACTGGTCATGCACACACAGTTGAAACACAAGCACGTAATTAAAACGTTGAGATTATTTACAGCTGATGTTTACTTTTATGATGCATGTACAACATATGTAACACAGTGATTAGTTTTATATGCTTTGTAAACAAGTTAGAAATAGACCATATGTACTGTCAAAACAATAGTTTGACTTGGACAGTAGTTTGACCTTGCATTAAAGTTAGGATTACAGGAACTTCGTAACCTGCAACTCGTTGAATGAAGGTACTGTCAAATAAGCCAGCCTAAGAAAACGGATAAAGTGAGATATTCAGTGTACTAAGTTAGTACGTACATGTACACAGCTGTACTTTATAGTGCCTCATGGTAAAAACACAAGTTCATGCAGTACTCTTCCCGTACCAATGTTCTCAAAGTTGTAAGAAGTATTTCAGCTGACATTTGTCTGTCTCTGTCTCTGTGTGTGTGTCTGTGTGTGCTTATGCATTCAGTTTTAAAGGCACACTTACCAAACCAGACCTTAGATTATGCATTCTTAGATTAAGAAATTAATTGTGCAATGTTGTGAATGCAGCTTTTCGCAGTCCCCTAGCCTGGCATTAACAGATGCTAATTCCGTTTTCGGTTTTTGACTGGCATTTCGCAAGGTCAGTATGAAACTGTCTCTGCTAATGTTTTGGATGTTTGGCAAGCTCTAGCATTAATACTACACCCAGCACTGATCTTGTTGCGGTTCTAATAATAGTGCAGTGCAGGTTTTTTTTTTTTTTTTTTTTGCCAGTGCATGCCCATTTTCTTCAGGGACTGAGGAGCTGATTGGTGGGTATGTCTCTGAGAATGCCCAGTATATACGCTTATCATGGGTTTGTGCATTCATGTATGCTTCCGCTTGTGGGGGTGATTTTTATACAACCTGGCAGACTGTTGAGTCTTTCTGTGTCTTTGGGCAAAGCAGCTCTCTTTCCTGCCATACACGTCAGGATGTACACAAGAACGACACGCATGACAAAGCAACTGCATGGACACACTCAGCCACAGGGTCCTGTCCCGTTTTAAATTAATCTCACTGTTTAGTGAGATGATGGAGGGATTAATGGTGGGTGTCTTCTGGAAATAGAAATCAGTTCCACACAAATCTCTTACCGGCCTGAAAGGCTTAAAGAGCTTCTCTGTATTGGACTGTTGATCTAGGGTGATGTAGTGTTGATCCCAAAAACAGGTCTAGGGTCAGCATGCCTGCTGTGCAATAGCCGATTGCTACTAAATGCTACTTGGAGCTTGACAACATCTCTAGTTTCGGGACTCTGGTAGTTGGTAGCTGCAAGCAGTGTGGCAAAAGAGCTGTGATACTTAGACATTTTAATGATGTACAGTATATGTAACACAGTGTTTAGTTATGTAAGTTTTGTACACAAGCTTGAATTGGACCATATGGACTCTGAAAACAGTAGTTTCACTTGGTAGTGTGATTGCTACAGTTAACTGACTGTAATTCAAGTAGTATTAATGAAGTTGTTCAGTGTGCTAGACGTACTGACATATACTCTATATACTGCACCATGTACTGTAGGTGATATACAATCCCATTCTACACTGGTTCTTGTAGACAGGGATTCAGTTATGTTCAATACCTCACTTCACTGCAGTGTCTTTTACTACTAGCGTCTGCAGTCAATGTACATGACAATGTCACACAATTCAGCCTCTGTTTAATGCTGTCTCACCTTTTATAGTTTCTTATTTCACACTCTTTGCAGGCTGTTTATGGTATCATATATAATCTAGACTAATAAACAAATCTTTTTTTTTCACCTCCTGTGGTGAAAGAAATACCTTGAGTAGGTTAATGTTGTGAACTTGCATGCATCTCTCACTGTTTATACACCTTTCACTTCGAAAACACTGCCTTATTTGCTGTTCCCACGATGGACTGATCCTGATAGTGACCAGCAATATTTATCATGATGACCAGAGTTTGTTTTGCCCACCCCGGTCTTGGGTTTGTGTTCTGAGTGCTATTAATTTAATTTCTTATTTGTTTATTTATTTATCTATCTTTTGTAGATTTTACGCACTCTGGTCTGTTTCTTTATTGGCTAATTCAATCAGATTTGGGTAGAAATTCTTTGATCTCTAATCCATTTTAAACTGTAGACTGCAGTTTATTGTATTATTGTGTTATTTTGTATTATTATCTCTCCAGTATGTTAGGTTGTGGTTTAAGCTTTATTTTGGCATGATAAAGTATGACTTTTACTTTGAAACTTTCAGTTTTATAAAGTTGAATATTCTAATACACTGAAGATCTAAGATCTTAACAGGGCTTCAGCCACTGCTGAAGAGAATTGAATCCCTACTCAAATCAAATCGCTACTTTTGTGAGTTGTTACACTTCTACTACAGATATGCATGTCATTTTTAGTCATTGCTCCTTGTTCTTCATGCGTCAAGAAGACGATCCCTCGCCTGAATCTGATGTGTTTACTAGGAGCAGATAAGCCGTTATTAGAAGCAGGAGTAGGAATAGTAAATCCCTTGCCTTGTTTAGAGGATAAGGCACATGCATAAACAAAAACAAGCTCTATTTTCTCTATAATTGTACATTCTGACAGCACATGGCTCTTCACGGCTTCAGTGGATGCAGTATTGTTTGTGGAGGAATAAAAGGCTTAGTTCTGTAATTGTATTCGGTTTGGGCTCAATTGTGCAATTCTGAGTTCCATCATAAACAAACCCTCTACTGCTGGTTCTGAACTGAAACCAGCATGTCGGTGCATCTGCCTTTTTGCCTTATGCTTGTGCGTTGTTATTAAGGCTGGTGGGGGAAATAAAAGTCTAGGAGGACCTGGAGGACTTGTTTGAGAACATTATGTGCTAATCAAACCATTACGCCCTCTTTGGTTTCATCTCCCTCGTCACTATGCAGCTTTGTCACCCTGTAGTTCGCTGCAGTCAGTTGGGACCACTGAGACTATCATGAACTCTATAGAGTGAGTTTGTTTTAGGTATAGGACACATCAACACATTGACTTTTCCACTATTAATACTGGTGAAGACTAATTGACTTTGTCAGCTAGCTGTTAAAGCCCTGTTGCCACGTGAAATTACAAAGTGAGCAGGGTTAAACCCTTCTTCAGCATCAGACGTGAACTTGAGAGGAAACCTGAGAGGATGAGAACTGAGAACCTGTGGTTTGGTAAACATCCTCAGGGTCTTATTTAACCCAGCACTAAGTGTGCTAATCAAGGAGACTGCGTGTGGGCGCAGTCCACACCCGACCAAATTAATCAATACCCCATGAACTGAATGAGGGTCTCATATACAGATGTAGTGTCTGTCATTTGTTCTTTCTCTCGGTCGGTCTCGCTCTCTCGCTCTCGCTCACTCGCTCCCTTTCTCTCTCGCTCTCTCTCTCTTGCGCTCTCTCTCTCTCTTTCTGTTACGCTCTGTCACTCTCTCTCACACTCTCTCTCTTTGTCGCTCTCGCTTCCTCACACACACTGTAGTTACTCTTTCTATTCGAATAGACTCTTATGTAACGATATTGACCCAGTGGGGGAAGAACCGCGGAGAGCAGCTCTCTGCTGGGGCTGCCGTGTAGCATTGAGGAGGGAAAGAGGAAAGAAGCAGTGGGCTTCAGCGATAAGAAGAATAGAAATGGATGGAGAACGGATGGAGAGACAAAGTGCTGGAAGCAGAAGGTACTGCTGTGAGACTGGATGAAAGACTGTTCAGATGTGAGTAGAGCTTACAGAGGCTTGTTGGGTAAAGACTACGAATCAGATGACATTAATAGCTACAAACACCGTAGTGGCACATCTGGATGTTGTTGGGACACATTTTAAAGGTGAGGATGATCTGAGGTAGTCAATCATGCACAGTGATTTTAAGTGTATGAGAGTGCTATGCAGCCAGCGTGGCCAAATTCACAGTGTAACCTCGTGTGCTCCACCCACAGCTTTCCCAGGCGTCCCCGCCTCTCTCGTTAAAGGAGAACCTAAACCTTTCTGCATCATTGAGATCTAAACGAAGCTATTCAAAGTGACTTGATGTGAAATGGTTTGTTGTAGAGATACTTATAGGCTAGGATTTCTTTACAGTGGTGGAAATGGGAGCCACACATCTGATGAGTTTATAGGCCTATGAAAGATCCCACACAAAGTTGGTTACGAGTAAATTGCCTGGTGGCTGATTCATTATTTTACTAAGCCTGAAATGTGTTTTTAAAAAGTCGTTTCGGGCAGAAGAGGTATGTGCAGTGTGTTGTAAAGCAAAATAGTGATGCATGTCTTTTCTTTACTGTCCTCAACATCCTATATAAACACCCAGACCAGTGAAGGTTTGCTAGTGGTTTTATTTGGTTAATAAAATGGCTGTATTTGTGTTGTAGACCTCATGACCTAAGGTTACCCAGACATCAATTGATTTTTGCATCAAATCACTCTTAAAGGCTTTGTTTAGATCTGAACACATGAATTATGCACACAAGTGTGTGTTATACTCCAAGGACAGGAGTATAATGCATGTTGGGTTTATTTGGCATTTGCCTCAGTTCTTGCAGAACGAGAGGTGTATAATGCAGCTCCACAGGGAGATGTGCAAACTCACACCTAGAAAAATGGATAAGAGAGAGAGAGAAGCGGGGAGAGAAAGAAAGGTTTGAATTTGTGTCTGTGTGTGGCATTATTTCAACAGCCTGTGGAGTTATGACGGGTTTGGGGAGTCTGGGCAGCGGTAAGAGCGTCAGAGAGAGCCTGTAGTCTCCTCCTGAAAGATAAACAGCCTAATGTCTTTACTCGCATCAGCTTTGATTTGCAGCATGTTTACCTACACCGGGGGGGATCATTCAGATCACTCATGTCGCTATTTGTTGGCGGTGTAATCCAGTATTGTATGCGTGTGTTCGCTGACTGATGTACTCCCTGCGCTCTGGTACTCCTGTAGGCTGGTACCGTGGCAGGTAAACTGCTGTCATTATCGCTCGATTTAATTTAGAGCCCCCAGGAGAGGAAGTGCTAGCTGGAGAGTGAGTGATTCTAGCTCTGCTAGCGTTAATCTGATTTTTGCCTACCGCATGCCACAGTCTGAGAGCCTGTGTGTCTGTTTTAAATGGAATTGAAAGCATTACTGTAGTTATGAAGTGCTCTTCAAGGTTGTTATTGTGGCATTTTCATTTATAGATTTAGAAATCGCACTCCCTCGCCTTGCCCACAGAAACGCAGTGTATTGATTATTGCAATATAATAAAGCATAACACCTGCACATGTACATATCATACTGTCAGGTCTGTATCAAAACACAGCCCTACAGATGGCTATGCTATGAAATCCAATGTCCTTGTCAAAAAAGAACGGTTTCACCTTTTTTGGTTTGTTCTCTGAGCTGGTGGTTGGTTGGGTCTCTGAGCTGGTGGTTGGTTGTTCTCTAAGCTGGTGGTTGGTTGTTCTCTGAGCTGGTGGTTGGTTGTTCTCTGAGCCGTTGGTTGGTGGGTTGGTTCTCTGAGCCGTTGGTTGGTGGGTTGGTTCTCTGAGCCGGTGGGTGGTGGGTTGGTTCTCTGAGCCGGTGGGTGGTGGATTGGTTGGTTCTCTGAGCCGGTGGGTGGTGGATTGGTTGGTTCTCTGAGCCGGTGGGTGGTGGGTTGGTTCTCTGAGCTGGTGGGTGGTGGGTTGGTTCTCTGAGCCGGTGGGTGGTTGGTTGGTTCTCTGAGCCGGTGGGTGGTGGATTGGTTGGTTCTCTGAGCCGGTGGTTGGTTGGTTGGTTCTCTGAGCCGGTGGGTGGTTGGTTGGTTCTCTGAGCCGGTGGGTGGTGGATTGGTTGGTTCTCTGAGCCGGTGGGTGGTTGGTTGGTTCTCTGAGCCGGTGGGTGGCTGGTCTCTGAGCTGTTGGTTGGTTGGTTGGTTGGTTGGTTGACTGACTGCTCTCTGCACTGGGAAATGTTATGCATATTTACTTAAACGGAGTGTACAGATGATGTTTGAAGTGCCAACAAAGACTTTCTCTTTTTGTTTGTTTTGCTGTGGCATTAAGCATGTAGTAGTGGAGTTGTTGGCTGTTGTTTAAACACATGACATGAACAGAGATTATGGATTTAGGTCTATGGTTCTAGTTGTGAGAGATACATATGGCCAATACTTTGTCTGCATCTGTGCTGAGCAACACCAGGGAGGGAAGGAAAGCATGTCTGTAGTCCCTCAATCTCAGCATTAGTTACAAAAGTTTGTTAGTTTAGATTTGAAATGGAGTTTTAGGCTTCTTTAGTCTAAAATTGTTTTTGGACAGAATTTTCTGCAGAAAGCTGCAGATGTTGTTTTTGACCATTTCCTGCTAAAAATAATTAGGTGGCTGAAATGTCTGTGTATCCCTTTTCGAAACCCTTCATTCACCTTCCTTCCTGTTGCTGTGGGTAGACAGCAGAGCCAGGAGCCCAGCGATCTGAATACAGCTGAGACCTATCAGTCTGTAGATTTTGTGTCCTTGTGCCTTTCTGTGTTGGTTTTGTAATTCCTCTGTTGTCAGTGGCAGTGAGTGAACAGACGGTTTCTCCGGTTTTACAGATTGATATCTCTTCGTACCAGATGAGGAACAATGCTGGCCATGGATCAAGGTGTAGTGGAGGAATGGCTGTCTGAGTTTAAGGTCAGTAATGTGTTTTTTCTTTCCCTACGTTTTCTTTCCATTTTGTCTTTCTTCCTCGTCATGTTCTGGTTACTGAGTGGGGACAGATGGGTGTAGAGAGGACTCTGCCTCGAGCATATCAATCAGACCCCACTCCCGCAGCCGCACTGACGATATTAAACGTGCTTGCTCAACACCCCACCTTCCTCTTTCTTCCTTTCCTTTTTCCTCACTCTTGCCATTGCCCTTCTCTTCTCCCTTTTTCCTTCCTTCTCTCTTATACTCTCTCATTTATGCAAACGCACGCACACACACGCACACCTCCTCAAGTGTTTTTGTCTGCTGAAGTGTTTGGCAGAAGGTCCTTCTCCACGGTCACGTAGGCTGAGGTGGAAGTCCTGCTGGATGGTGGGAGGATGTCTGCGGAGAAGGAGGGGGGTGGCTGTGCCGTGTTGAAATCACATCCTTTTAAATTCTCTTTCCTGCATGGTACTGGTTTATAGTGTATGGATAGTGATTATACTGATATAATAAGTAGTCGGTGCCTGTTTCAGTGCTGCTGTGGCTGGAGATGATATTAGATGTTATGCTATATGTAAGAGGATGTTATTCTTTTATGTGCTGTTTATATTCTGGGTAATGATCACTGAGAACGCTGTAACATTACTTTAGTCATCTAGCCCCAGTTAGGCCTTGTTAAATCACAACCTATTCAGTTTAATGTTATTTGAGAGCTAGCTGTAGTCTTCTTCTCAAGGAACATTCTGTTCTACTTAATGGATGATGTAGGCTTCTCGAGGTAACAATGAAAACAGGATAGTGTCTTCTAACTTCAGCTTTCATGGCCTGGGTACACTGTTTAGAGCCATGTCTGTGACAGGCATTTGTTTTATTGTGACTTTAGCAAAGTCAAGTAATATAAAGACATGTGTTCAACTGAGCTATGTAGCTACTAAACAGCACCATAAGATTTATATCAGGTTGCTGAGATGTAACTTCATTATTGCAGAATAAACATTTGGATGGGGTTTTTCATTTCATGTGAGGTCAAGTCTTTTTTTTAATTTTTTTTTATTTATTTATTTTTTTTTAAACCTTGTCCGTTTTGGACAGAGTTGGCTCTGTTGGATTTACTTGCTTTATTGTGTTGTACTTTATTGACCCTACAAGGAAAATGTCATTTTGCTGCCCAGCTATGCCAGTTTGGGGGGCAGCTAACAGCAGTTGGGTTAATTGCCCTCCTGAAGGTCATGGTCAGACATGATTTGAAGCGAGTTTAGCCGTTTTGGCCAAACCCATTGCAAACAGATGTGTCAGATGAAGCACACAGCCATGCAGTCTCCATAGACAAGCAGTTGCTGTTGTGAAGCGGAAATGGCTGGAAGCAATAACCACTTATCCCCAAAGCTGTAGGCCACACAAGCTCATACAACAGCACTGCCAAGTGCAGAGTAGACACCCATCCTTGGATGCAGCACTACGGTTTCATACATTACAAGAAATGTAGCTTCCAACTTTGCGGCAATGGTTTGGCAATAGCAGTTTTCTGAACTTCAGCGTAACAATGTTGCCTTGGACACAACAATAAATGGCAACCACTGCAAGCCAGACTTCAGCACCCGACTGTGGTGTTCAGTCCATGTGGCTGAGTTAGTTGGAATCCAAAATCTAGGATCAAGCTTGAAATGTTTGTCTGAACCTTATAGGACCTATAAGGTCAAAAAGTGCAAACTTCAGATTACTGATTCAGAGATTTTACCCCACTTTCCCCTGCTTCAGGTCCTTACCTGATTTTATTCCTCGCTGCTTTTACTTCCTTAAATCATTTTCAATTTTCTTTTTTTCATTTGACGATGTTATTTAAAAGCATTAATAAATTAATTAAATCAGACTTTAGACATAGTTATGGACTGATTATTATTCTGGTGTTGCATATTATTATTATTTTTTTTTTTTAATTTTTCGTCCCCTTTATTTTGTTTGCACTCCTACGGTCTGGTCAGGTTTTACTCAACTTTGGGTAATCAATGAACCGAATAAAGCTCTAATGTAAAGACTTCCCAGAGAAGTGGAGCTCCTAAAGCCTATGCCTTTTGACTTTTTGACTGTTGAGTGTATCATGTAAGACTTTTAGTGTAGTATGGAAGCACTCAGAAAGCATGGGTATCTTATGAGATCACAGTATATTTGGGACATATTGTGATACTGAATTTTATCGGTACCATCCAGCACTAACCATGTTCATAAGAATCCCGCACAAGCAAGCTGTCGGACTTGTAGCATGTAGAAGTCTAGTCCCTTGGTGCTGTCACTGTTATTGCAGGATGTGTAAATGTTATGCTGTCTGTGACCTTTTTAACCGTGGTGTGTGTTGCAGACACTTCCAGAGACGGCCATCTCCAGCTACGCTTCGTCTCTGAAGGAAAAGGGCTCGCTGGTTCCTGCACTTTACAAAGTTATCCGGGAGAATTACAGTGATGTAAGGCTTGACCTTCATCTTTTACTTTATAATTTATTTATTTGCCCCAGGGTTTTCTCCCCGTCTCTCACCTCTGTCAACATCCTTGTTTGGGTTACCTAAAAGGGACATATGACTGAGAAGTGTGTCTGATGAAAGGGTATTCGATGTGGCACAAAAATACGGCAGAATTAAACCTGAGGCGTTTTCATGGTTTGTGGTCTGTGGTTTACTTAGGAAGTTAGCTAATAGGCGTTGGGTTACAAACGTCAGCCTTTCTGATTAATCTGTAGTCCATTTGGCCAGTAAATATACAGGCTTTCTGCACCTCCCTAAAACTACTTGTACTAAAATGCTTATACACTTATAAACACTTCATACACTACTAGAATAGTGCTGTAGTCGTAAATAAGAACTGCTGAAAATGTACATAATCCAGGCAGAAGTGTATGCGTGTGCGGCATCATCTGTGGTGCTCAGGGCAAAGGTCTGGTGTGTGTGTGTGTGTGTGGGGTGGGGAGGGGGGGTTATTTATTTATTTATTTATTTATTTATTCATTCATTCATTCATTCATTCATTCACATTTCCGGTGGCCTGTTCCCAAATCCAGACCCACTGGAGAGACTTCAACATGCTGTCCACCAGCACACCATCTGCAGAGCCTCACGCGTATACACACACCAGCATCCTGTTAACACTACCAAGCATGGTCGTACTAAAGGGCTGTGTGATTTACTCAACATTTTCTTAAGAGTTTGATGGTTTAAATTTCATGCTACTCACTCTATCTAGAGGTAATGCCCTCTATATATATCAGCCTGAATCCTGTGTCTGCCCCTTCATGCTAGTGTTTCAGACCTGAATGCTTAATGAGGCACAAAGCCAGTCACATTTGCATTACACTTACCAGTCTTGAAGGGAGAGTAACAGCCTACCTGACTGAAAGAGATAATTATAGGTTGGAAAATGATTGTATAAGATTGAATTATGGTCTCAGGGGAGAACATTTAAATGCAGAAAAAAATGTAGGATATAGCTGTTTATGTCTGTATTTTTTTTATCCACAGTTTAAAGCAGTTTTTATAAACAGACTAACATTACTAATATAAACTGGTCCTTTGTGAACTTCTCCAACAAAAAAACCCTTTTAAAGGACCCCTTGAGGAAGGCAGAATGTAGCTGTTTGTCAGTAGTATTATAGAATAAAGCAGAATTTGTGCATTTTCACAAAGTTTTTATAGATTATTTATGGTTACAACTAAGGGTTTGTGCATGGAATATTAAAACTGTAAAAAATGTAAAGAGGAAAAACAAAAGGATTAAAAGGGGGGTGGTGGTTGGTGGCGGCCTTTCTAGAGTATCTCTACAATTTAAAAGCACTACGAAGTTTAAAACCAACAAGCACAGTGAAGCTAGTAAATATCTTTATATAAATATTAATTTCTTATTTGTAATGTAGGTCCATTTTATGATCATAAACACTGTTGAAGCTTGACATGGGATGGACGAGGACATGCATGAGGCTGACCTTACTAAGAGTGGCTAAATGCAGAACGCTGTCTCATTACATTTAGCAGCTGTCTGGCCTCAGGAGTGAAGGAGTGCCAGACAGTTGTCCATGTTCCAATATTAAGGGAGGCCCACAGTGAGCCATATGCGACACATCACGACACACTGAGCGTTATGGGCGATTGTGAGGAACAGTAGCATGGTGCGACCTGAGCACTTTTGTGTGGGCTGCTACCCATTTGAATGGAGACAAATTACCAGACTCCTGCCTTTTTGTGTGGGGAAAAGGTTACCAATGCGGACAGCAGGCTGTCATTATATGGGCTTATATAAGTTTATATTACATGAACATGTAGGTAAAGCCTTAGTCATACTTTCAGTTTCTCTATCTCTCTGTTTCTTTCTCTCAGCTCCTGGAGCCGGTATGTCATCAGCTCTTCGAGTTCTACCGCAGTGGGGAGCCTCGTCTTCAGCGCTTTACGCTGCAGTTCCTGCCAGAGTTGGTGTGGAGTTACCTGTCTGTTAGTGCTGGCCGGGACCCCCACTGCAGCGGCTGCATCGAGGCCCTTCTTCTTGGCATCTACAACCTGGTCAGTTTGATCTTCACTCAGTTCTTCTGCTTGTTTTGTTTTGAGGCCCAGAGAGTAAGGGTCAAGACAGCGGACAGCTAGTAAGCTGTCTATTGACCTACAGTGCGCTGTTGCCTTAGCAGTCTACATGTAGAAGGGAGCATTGCTGTGTAATACATAGTGAAAGATTTGAGGTGAGTGTAGCTGATTGATGGGTTAAATTTTGTATTGTTTTGTGAGCCTGGCTCAGTTGGAGGAGGAGGAAGCCCAGAAGGGGTGTCTCTGTCTGGGGCCTTTTATACTCCCTCTTCTGCCTTCTCATCTCCCCAGCACTCTGAATAACAGAGTAGGTCATCTGCCAATCAAATGCTATCCTTGCTGTCAGGGGGCGTTAATCATCCTGACATTATCGGCTCCACAATCGGCTTCATGCCCTGGGGACAGCAGACCAATGCTCCTTGTGTCCGATAAAGGCCAAAAGCGGATGTGTTATAGACACAAATTCACACAATCAGTTCTCGGTGTCTTGGAGATGTCGGATCTGAGACACACACACACACACACACAAACAGAGCTGTCAGTTTGTATTTGTGGAAACGCTGTCCTCAGGGCCATACTCTTGGCTGGCCATAATAGCTTACAGTGCCCTAGAGGGGGAGCTTTTCTTCAGCTGGGTTTCAGTCCAGATACAAAGATGCATTGTTTTGGTTTGTGTTTGACATGCACAATTTTGTAATTCATTAGCCTGTGATTAGCAATTGCATCAGTGCCTCAGAAGCCTGTTCGCTGGAACCTGAACAAAAGCTGTGCCCCATTTTATGTCCAGTTTTCTTTGATGTGCATAAAAACACCAATGCATGCAACACATACCAGGGCTGCTGCAGCACATGCACTGGCGTATGTAGAGACATTGAAGAGATTAGGTATCAGATAATCCACATGGGTAAATCAGAGTGGGCGAAAAAATGAGACAGGTCGAAACAAATGGTCCAAGGGAAATTTAGACATTCCTAACAGCAGTGCAAGACCTGGTGGACAACCAAAACTGTCCCTGTCAGATGAGAAACAGAAAGAAAGAGAGAGAGAGCGCAGGATCAAGCTCTACTCCAAACCTCTAAATGATTAAATATGTTTGAGCTTGCTAGGAGAAAGTTCAGCCAATTTCCAAAACTGAGCTTAGGAAGTCTGGAAATAAATGTTCCTGCAGATTTCTTCTAGAAACTGAAATCGAGTCTTCCAAAAAGTATCTGTAAGAAGGGTGGAATAAAGTGTGGAGACACTATATTCTGAAAATATTCATATTAGTATTAACCTCTGTTTTCTGCATGTTTCTTTGTGCCTTTAATTGAGTAGCTTGTACTTAATGGCAGTTTTTCTGTTTCCCTGGAAATTAAATAAACTGTTGTTTCTGACTTTTACATAGTTTTAAAAAGGAGCTCTTTTAAAGCTGGGATCATGACCTGTCTCTGGACTAGTTTCGCTGGAGAGCGTAGTATACATACTGACATGATAGTGGGTGGGGTTGTGTCTATGTAAAGGCTTCTGTTAAACAGGCTAGACAGGCTGTTCAGTTTTGTTATTGGATGCTCGTGCAAATACGTTTCAGACTGCACTGTGCATTTACCATGCCCTGTAAGTTAAAGGGCTGTAATGAGGTGTGACATTGTTGAAGAGCCTGCAAAGTTATTAAAGGCATCGACATCTAATTTCGTTGTTCTGCATCATTTAGTTACAATGTGCTTTTATCTCGCTAATGATAATTATATGCTTTTCCTGTTTCAGGAAATAGTTGATAAAGATGGTCAAAGCAGAGTACTGTCTTTCACCGTCCCCTCCTTATCCAAGCCATCAGTATACCATGAGGTATGTTCAGGAACTGTTTGTCCTTCATCTTTGTATTTTTCCATTTATGTCATACTAGAACTATTCAGGCAATGTTCGTTGCTGTGTTCCATCCGTTAGCCTTCTGCGATTGGTTCCATGGCCTTAACTGAAGGAGCTCTGGCCAATCACGGGCTGAGCCGAGTTGTTTACAGTGGACCCCACCTCCAGAGAGAGACGTTTACGGCACAGAACAGGTGTGGCTGCTCATCAAACATTCAACGTTTTCACTGAATGCTTTCATTTGTGCCATCTATTATTAATGCATCGATGAGGGTTGTTTATGCAGGCCTAGACCGAAGGTCTCCAACCCTGGACCCAGAGTAGCACTGCCTTGCACATTTTGTGCTTTCCTGCTATAACACTTCTAGTTCACTTCTAGGTGAGAAATGAGCTGATTAGATGGAGCAGGGAAACACTAAAATGTGCATTGCAAGTGTGTATATGTGCTGTCTGTGTGCAGCCTTTAATTAGCAGGTTATTATCGGTGATCTGGAGACATTGTTGTGTGAGGTTAAAGCCTGATTGTGTTTTGTTCTGTTCTAGGTTCGAGGTACTGACGTTTTTGCTGCTGTGCTACAATGCTGCTCTGAGCTACATGACCAGCTCCTCCCTCCAGTCTCTATGTCAGCTGAGCTCCAGGTTAGACACACTAAGGGCCTCCATGATAAGGACAAAATACTAAACTGCAGCTTTATTATTGCGTTCTGTAATTGCCATTAGGCCTAGCTTAAGATTAGTTTATATTTGAATAATTGAGAAATCTAAAGTGACTATATTGACTGATTTAGCTGTCCGATTTATGACTGTCTGCATTTAGTTGGTCCCAACTGATGACTGAAACTGATGTTTGGTCTGCATTGTTGTGACTGAAATGTTGATCTGTTCAATCTGATGGTGAGTAGTCAGGATGTTCACAAGACAGACAAGTGCATTATCTAGTTTGGTAAAGGTCAATATTGTGATAACATAGTAAGCGGCTGTAAATCACACAGAGCAAATAGAGAGATTCATGACTAATGCAGCTCTGTTGTTAATCAAAGACCAAAACAAGCAGGGGAAAAACTTCCTGCTTTCTCTTTTCCTGACTTATCTAAACATCATTAAAACAGCTTGTTGTGCAATACACAAGCAAGTTTTCCATGTTTGGCTCGAGCACTCCCTCTCCCGCTACCTTTGAACATTGTTCCACAGTCAGACCCACAGAGGTGCCGGAACAGCTAAAGCCTCTCCCTCCTATCCCTTCTGATCCTCTTAAAGACTTGAACCTTGGAAAAGCTCCAAGCTGTCTGCCTGGCCCCATGAGCCAGGGCGGACCTGCTATTGGTCTTTTCTCACCCTGATTACAGCAGCTTAATCGGCATTGCGCAGCTGAACAGCAAGCGTGTTGAACCCTGAGCAATCAGCACCACTGAATACAGTGGTTACAGAGAGCAGAGATCACCACACACTGCGGTGCTCCGACACAATACTGAGCTGGCCAAAGGTCCTTCTAAATCTCCTTTGTGAAGTCTGATAATGAGGCACACATGACTTCTGCATAATGAATAGAACTTGTGTGCATTGGCATGCCGGTGAGAACGTTCTTATTAAGGGTTCCTTTAAGGTAAAATATTAACAGGAATCTGAAAGTCACTGTGTACTGCCTTGCAGAACCCTACCGTTTTACTAAACTGAATTATCACTTACTTTACTATTAAAGGTTTGAATGGTTAGTGATGTTCTGAGAGGTGGTTGATGTTGTAGCCATTGACGTCATGTCTGTTGCTAATGAAGGTCACTGTTTTTACTGGTAAACTACATGAAGAGCAGTAGCTGTGTGTTACACCGTACATTTGCATATTGTAGTATTATTTAAGTCAAGTGATGTGGACCTACTACTTCAGAAATGGAAACATGACAAGAAAGACTGAAGAGAATGGATGTAATGCTCTGAACTGACTTGCTGACATGTATTTTTTTATTTTATTTTTTTTGTCTTCTCAGAGTTTGTATCTGTGGCTATCCAAGGCAGCAGGTGCGGCGGTATAAAGGCATCAACAGCAGAATGATGGTGACATCAGAGTTTCTTGTCCAGTTGATCACAGGCATCCACTTTGCACTGTGAGTCACCTCTTAGTTTTAGTTTTCTTTGTTTTTTGTGTATTATTATTATTATTATTATTTATTTATTTATTTATGTTAATTTTTTACTATTGAGACTAAAGTTAATTTAAATGCATAAATTAGTTATTCACCATTAGCAGAGCCCCCATCACATCTTCACTCATGGGGGTGGTGGGTGGGTGGGCGAAGTATCAATATGATCATGAATTTTTGAGATGCTTTGTCTCAGGGCACTTTTAGTTTGGTATTCCTTATGGCGAGCTTTACAAAGTAAAACATTAATGCAACTTTAGATGAAGCTAAACACACAATCACATCGCATGGTGGTCATTTAAAATGATTGATTACACAATATCCCTGGATGACAAAGTGAATATTTTATTGGGTGATTGGAAAGATTTTCTTTTTTTCCCTGCTTTATGTTTTGCCTCTGTCTCATCCTTGATCCTCTCTCCCCTTGTTTGCTGCAGGTGTAATGGAGAGTCAGAGCTGGGTTCCAAAGCTCTGGATGATGTGTTGTATCGAGCCCAGTTGGAGCTCTACCCAGAAGCCCTGTTGGTAGGATCACGTCCTGTCTCATATGAAAGACTTGCATACATTTAACCAAATTCAGCTTTTATTTATTTATGTATTTATTTATACATGCTTCCAGTGCTTTTCAAATATGCTTTGCCTTGTATTTTGCTGCAAAGGTTACTTTCATGCAGGTGCAGGACTTGATTATAAGTGATATTGTGCATGTAGTCTTATGGTATCAAAGTGTTATCAAATACATTCAGTCAGCCAGGAGTTTTATGGGCTTCTGTTATTGATATTCCTTTGCTTTTGCACATTGCGCACTGTATCACAGTCAGATGCCTTTCTAAAGGTCATTATGTCCTAGTGTTTTAAAATGTGAGCTTTAGTATCTTTTCTTTTGTATTTATTTTATTATTTTTGTGTGTGTGTGTGCAAATCTCTTAGGTGGGAAACGCCATCAAGTCCTCGCTCCACGGAGCTGCCCTGAAGTCAAACAAGGAAGGCACACGGTCCATTCAGGTTGAGATCACACCAACCTCCTCCAGGATCTCCCGGAATGCAGTCACTAGTCTTTCCATTCGTGGACACCGCTGGAAACGGCATGGTGAGGGAGGAACCTGTGCCAACGTGCCGTCTCACAGCAACTGTGGCCTGTTACCACGGCAGCAGAGCTGCACGCTGTGCAGATTTCAGATTAGTTTTGCCCGTTTTTGCCCTGATCATGTGCTTTTAGGGGTTTCCTGGCCACAGCTTCTCCTGTAGAGCCCACCTTGTAGATCACAAACCGTGCCAATGAGGTTACATTCGGCTGGTTTTAAAGGGCAGTGTGGTTTAGTCAGTCCATTCTGTCCTTCTATCATGTACCATGGACATCCCATCTGCATTCTCATTTCCATACCTCATTTTATTCTAGAAATTAGTTGCATCATTACTCATAATTGTCTAGCTAGTTTTACACAGTGAATTGGCTTTCCAATTGATCACAGCTGTATCTGTGTTGTGTGTGGCGATAGTATATGGTACAGGCAGCTGGCATATTCAAGGCTGACAGCCATTAGAGCCTGTCTTCATGTCCCTACCAAAACATTCCAGTAATTACAGCTCTGTACTGGCTCTCAGCTGCCCTGCTTTAATTAGGGCATGTCCCAAAGAAAGCACCAATTAGGCACAGCATGTAGCCCTTTATTTCTTTACTTTTAAGTTTAAACTTTGTGCTAGAAATGGCTAAAGATTTTGAGCAATGAATCATGGTGTGAGTGTTTGCATAATAAGTACATAGCAGTTTAGAAAGTGAAAAACAAGTTGACTTAAATGCCTGCCTTGCATTTCAAAATGTCACATAGACTGCTAATTCTCTTTTAGCTTGAACCAGAGTAATTGCTGTTGAGGTTTAGAAGAGCTCCTTGGACCATTTGTGTTCCATTTAGACTTTTTTTTTGCGTGTGTGTGTGTGTGTGTGTGTGTGTGTGTGTGTATCCACTGAGGTTTTATTTTCATAATCATTTCAACCATCGTATGTCTGTGTGTTTGTGTATCTCATGCACATGTGTATATATGTGACTGTCATCCTCCTTCAGAGTCTCAGGAGAACAGTGTAGACTCTCCGGACTCTACTCCGGTCGGGCCCATCCCCTCCATTAGTGTTACAGGGGTGAGCGGCGAGCGGGTGGCCAACGGAGAGGCGCTGCGCGGCAGGACGGAAGGCGAGCCGCTGGGGGGCGCAACTGAGGTGGGGGTGGACCCTAGAGGTCAAGAGGTCAGGAGACAGAAGTCTGTGCGGAGGCACCTGGAGGACGGGACGCCCTCTGCGGGGAGGGTCCATTTCTAGAGCCCCTCCCCCCTCCACACACACACACTGCGACCTGAAACCCCTTCACCCCTCCCCTCTCCCCTTGGGCCCAGAGGTACTACGTGTGGGGCATGGGTTTATTTACTTATTTATTTATTGGAAAGGCTGTGAACTTTCTCATTTTGCATACTGTAGTTCGGCATGATGGAGTATACCTGCAAATGCTCCTTGGAAGTTAAATATAATTTAATGTGGATAGCAGGACTGGGTGATATTTTCTGCATAACATGCTACCAATAATTATGTACAACATTTATTCCTGGATTTAAGTTTGACTGAAAAGTCAATCATTTATTTGTCGGCCATTACAGTTTGCATTGCTTTACATTTTACTGAATCTTAGAATAGTATCAGAAAACACAGAAAATGAAGCAAAAGCCTCGACAAAAAAAGCCTGTGTCGTCAGTATTAGACTATACATCCTATAGAGCCTTGCCTTCAGAAGTACCGCATTTTAAAAGAAATCTTGAGGGATATTTTTTCACACCTCCAAAGTCCAGTCTTAGAAGTTAATTGCTTTTTCTTTTTTTTTTTACAATCCTCTTTACAAACGTTGATTCTTCACTCCATAAATCTCAGATGTTCAGTTGTAGTATTCTGTGTCTTTGCTCGGTAAGGTCTTTTTCACATCCTTTCAGATAAATCGGTCACAATGAAAGGAATTTTTATTTTATTTATTTATTTTTATATATGAAGATCTGTAACCTCTGACTTTCCCCTTAAATGTGCAAATGGATTAGCTAGTTTCTAATCTCCTTAAATATATTTAGAAAAATAGAGCTTCTACGTAATGGTCACTTTAACTGTGAAAAACAAAGTGTGGTCTTGGACTTGCACAGTACTGTATTTTGAGCCCAGATGAAAAGGCTTATTTTAGGTTTATTGTTTGATGTCTCAAATTAAGATGATGTATGTAGCCACATCTACATTGCACATGACCACCACGTTGTTTATAGAGGCTCTCCTCAAATAACAGCTTATCACTTACTGAGTTAAAAACATGTTTGGTCACTTAGTGTATCAGTAGCAGGTACACTAGCAGTCGTTTAAGCCTTTGCTCTCAATGACCGGAATGCGGCATCAAACAACTCATAATTATTATCCGAAAATGTCACCCAGACCTACTGAAGCAGAATTTACTGCAGCTTGAGCTGTTGCGTTACATTTTTGATCTCACATAGTTTAGTATAAAGCCTAGTATATATAATATACTGCCTGACTGAATTTTACTATATTTGTTTACTAAAGTTGGGTAAAATTTATTTGATTATTTCCTTTTGTGGATAAAGGCATGCTTAGCTGTGTCAGGACTTTTACTTTGGATGCTGCTAATGTCTGCCTCAAATTTTATCCTAAACTTTGCGGCGTGTCCTGCATCTGCTTTTTAATAATCCCTTCTTTCAACGCCGTACTAGACCTTCATTCTCTTTCTATTGCATCTCTTTCTATTGCATCTCATTGGACTGCTGTGGTTTACTCGGCTAGGCCTTCTGAGCCAACTAACTATTCCCCCAAATTACAAAAGAGTTGCCTTACTGCCAACAGAAGAAAAGGACCTTATGAAATATAATCTGCTGCTGGGCTTCAAGCTCCAACACTTAACTGCTGGGTTGCTATGGGCAACAGTCTTTCTGAAGACTGGTTGTAATAACAGAGGCAGATCGGCAGCTCTAGATGAACTCGCAGCAGACCAATTGAAAATATAAGCAGATCTGGTGTAATCCGATCTATAACCTCGTTTACATCTTACAACTAGCCATGTCTGCTAGCTGGCATTGCATAGCTGCCTATCTGTCCTCTGACTGGAGTGATCTGATGGATTGGCCTGGTTTGTGATGTGCTTTCCTCCTTCCCTTTCTTTTGCTACCCTTCTGTCCCAAAGCTTTCTGGTAAGGTGGTACTAGGTAGATCTTGAGATGCTCTGAGTTTTAAGTTATTCATTCATCTTTATCTCGGTTAGCTCAGTTATTAAACATGCTGGGATATCTTTTGAACAAACCAATAGATCTATGCTGTCTTATGGCTTCCTGGGTAGATATGGGGAAGGCATATTAGTAATTGCTAAGGATGCACTGAAATGTGGAATTTGTTGTTTAGTTTTTTGGACAATAATGACATTTGTAACAGACAGGCATGCAGTTTTATGCTAAAGTTTAAATACCTATATTAATGCACAATCTACAAATGAAATACTAACAATAAGTTTAATGATTTATGAAAAAGTTTAATGACATACAATCTCTATCATAACTTAATTTTGGTGCATCAGTAGTAATTACAGCTCAAAGTATTTAAGCAACAGCAACTGACTCCCTTCTCCTTCACAGATGCAGTGGATCTGGGTTCCCCGGATGAGCTGATGGAGATCTCTGAGGTGGACGAGGGCATTTGCACACAGCCTGGCGCTCAGGGGGGCAGCCCTCCCACCATCGTGGTCAGCAATGCCACCACGGCTGTCAGTGGAAAGCTGATGGGGAAGGGCCTGCGCCGCCTGGGGGGCAGCCGGTCCAGCAAAGAGAAGGAGAAAGAGAAGGAGGGGGGGCCAGATCAGCCCTCACGCAAGCAGTCGGGCAACCGGGCCATGAGCGAGAACCTGGAGCTGTTGTCCCTCAAGCGCCTCACGTTAACGTCCAGCCAGTCTGTGCCTAAGGCAGGCACACTGAGCCTGTCCCGCACGGCCAGCGCAGTCTTCTCGCGCTCCTTTGAGCAGGTCAGCAACGCCCTGGCTGCAGCTGCTGGCGCTCAGCAGCAACCGGCACCACCTAACCCAGCTGCGAGCCCCACCCCCAACCACCACCGCATCTCTAGGGAGAACCGTTACTCTGCCTGCAGCCTGCAGGAGGAGCACCTGAGCCCCACCCAGCATCATCATCATCAGCAACAGCAGCGCTCACCCAGCATTAGCCTGCATCTCGCCCCTGACATCTGACCTCGAACACCTGACAGTAAGCCCTCCTCCCAGGTTTTGCAGAAGGTGTGGAGTTTGAGGATAGGTGATAGCACTGAAAGCCCCGCCCCCAGCTGCAGTGGACCTCTAGCCATACTCTGCAGAGAAATGACTATGACTATCGCTATTGGTTTCTATTAAAAAGACACTTTTTGAGGCTGCTGAAGAGAGAGAGGGTCCTAGCACTCCTGCCCCTGGTGGCACTGAACCAAAACTTTTGCACCTTAAAGAAAATGAATAAATAGAAGTCTGTTTTTTATTTTTGTGAAATTTGTCAATGGTGTGTTAATCACTAAAATGTTCTTTTAAAGGTGTATTTTTGAAGTAAGTGTATATATAAAAAAAAAATGTACAAAAACAAAATCCCCTTTTCTCCATTTGTACTTCAGGTTGTCTGTGAACTTTTTAACGCTATTGATTCGGTACGGAGGATTGTACGTCAAGGTATATTGTTGAAGGTATTTTTGATGCTGTATTGATTAGTTTGAGGCTCGAGTAGCTTTTCAAATAGGGTGTTGATCGTGTGTGCAAAAGATGATCTGTGTTTTTTATGTTGTATTTTGTCCAGGAAGAGCACAACTTTGTGGAAATGGAATATCCTTCCCCTTTTTTATGTACTGAGCTTTGATGAAAGCTATCAGTATTGGACTAACACTCCTGCCACCCCAGTCAAGCTCCAAATTAATATCAGGTAGAATTAGAGCCTGAGATGAAGAACTTTGTTTACATGTTCATGTTTCTGAAGCAATATCGTTGTTTTGACAGCAGGTCTGAGGGCCTGTCTCACAAAGCATGTTCAGCAGAGTTTAGTTTTCATTAAAGCCTATGAAATGAAATTGCGGTCCACTTGTTTTAGAAAGGCTGTTAACAACTTCCCGTGTTAAATCAAGTTTAGATACTCAGGCTTTGATCAATCTCTGTACCCGTGCACATGAAAACAGCCATCTCATGACGCACTACTATGAGCTAGAGAAAGAAAATTCTATCCATGCAAGTTTGTATAAAGTAGTAAAAAAGCACCAAAGCTGTCACCATCATGTTGGTCCTGACTGGATCAGTCCTCGCTCTGTACTCTTGCTTTATATATGTTGTGGTGTTTGCTAAAAAGTGCTATGTAATTGATATCGTGACCTAAAAAAACTCCACCAGTCCCTGAGTATACTGAGCTGAACTTAACCTGGTGAAGGTTTGGTGTGCAGCCCAAGTTGCCATGTTGATTATAGGCCTGAAAGTGATCCACCGTTCACGGTTCAAAATCCAGAGTTAGCTTCAACTAAACTTGGTTAATTGACTTAGCAAGATATCCTGCCTTGTGAGACAGAGCCTTTTACATCTGTTTGGTAAACAACTTTGAATAGTGGTCCTCCTCCTTTTCTACACTGTATAAACAAAGGTATTGCCCCATGACAGCAGAATGCAGTATTGACAACATGATTCGAAACCAACGTGATGGGAAATGTTGGTGTTACAGCTGCAAGCAAACAAACAGGAAAAAAAGCCACCAGTCATTCTATATAATGTGATCTCTACTGTTTGGAAGTGGATCCAGTGTGGTCCACTTTGGATGATCACTTTAGTCTTTTTATTATTATTATTATTATTATTATTACTATTAGCAACTCTGACAAAACACTGTGGTATTGTACCGAGCTGTTGTCTATTTCAGGATTTTTTTTTCCACTTTTGTTTTAGAATAAATATCTGGTTAAAAATGGTCGGTGCTTTATTTATTTATTTTTAGCGTTTGTTCCTAAATTTGAGCAGTAATAATCATTGGGTGTATTTTTCTTTATGAAGGATGAAACTGTGCATTATATTGTACTGGAGCCTTTTTGTCACAAAGCAACTTTGATAGAACTTCTTGAACAATAAAAGTGACTATATTTGAGTTGATTTGTACAGGGAACGTTCACCTACTTGCTCCTGTGTTTGCCCTTAACAAACGGATAGCCAAAATCAGATTTACAGTTTCCTTCCTTTCCTTAAATACAGGTGATCAGCTAAGGCATGTTTAGTGTTGGTCTCTTTACACTGTGAGGCTAATGTAACTTACAGAAACTTCCATCTTCTCATTAACATTGTGCTAAAGGCAAGTTTAAACTCAAACTTTGAGTTGTTCAGTTTCCAACAACTGGATACCAGGTATCCATATCAGCACAGGTGCTAGGTCAGATATGAGAAGGGTGGTGGGGACATAAGGTCAATGTAGCCAGAAATAGCACACATTCACATTGAGGTTGATAACAACATGTGCTTCATGTTCAGATTTTATCTGGGTATACTTCTGTGTGACCAGGCAAGGTCAAATCTCATTATCTAAGGGATCTACAATGAAGTTGACTGAGGCAAGGTGCCCTGTTGCAAAGCTACAATGCTGACCAAGACACAAAGGGTATAAAATAGACTGGTGAAAAGTCTTATTTACTCAGATCTCTGCTTACTCCTGCTGATTAGGCACAATCTTGTCTCTAGTTCACATTTCGTTCCCTCAGAGCTTCCCCAGATCTCTTCTTAAACTGCTTTCAGGTCTTCACTAAGGCTTCAGAGACTTGATGTGATGTGGTGTAAAGGACAGTGTGGCTTACTGTGAGCAGTACAGATACACAAACTTCAACATTTAAGTCAAGAAGGAGGTACTCACAAAGGCACTCGACCTCTGGACAGATCCCTCTTCATTTATGATGTCTGTTGGCATATACTGCTTCTTCCAGCTGCTGCAGAATGCACTTCTGTTATTTTTAGTTTTCAGTGAACCATCCTGAGTCCTAAACCACATCAAGTCTGTACCACCTCCATGAGAAGCCGGTCATTTGAGTTCTATTGTTCGATAGCAATTTTCACCTTGTAGCTCGTTCTGCAGTAAAAGATCAAAACTTTGTCTCCAAGCATTCTCTGGGAGGAGTGGAAAATGGAATGATAGAGCTCTCTATGTTTATTTATTTTTATTTTGGCAAACTACTCCTTTTAAACATTTTCCACTAGCAATCTAAACATCAGCAACTCTTGGTAATGTCAGTTTACAAAACAGAACAGTATCAAGTGTGCAGAGGATCCATATATACCACATACCCAAAGGTCAGCTCACTCTGCTAACAGCTCGTCTACAGACACATGCAGTAAAACTGGTGTCAGAAAGTAAAATGAGAATCAGATCTTACAGAACTGAAGGTAGTCTGCTAAAGGATGTTATATGAAATATGCATGTTTTTTTTTTTCTTTTTTCATGCAAGATAAATATTACACCAAAGTACATTAAGTATATATTAGATATTTATGTGGGTAAAGACACTTCTAATATGGTGTGATTAGGAGCACCTTTTGTTAGGGGTGTAAAATGTATATGTTGGAACATTAATTTAATTTTAATGATTTTAGAATCAATCGAATGTAACCACTCCCCCCAGTGAAGCTTGAATTTTATTTTTGACATTTGATTCACTGTTAGGTAAAACGTTAACTCCTGTCACATCAAAATAATAATTAAATAATAACTTTTATTGTACCAAATATTGAAATTTTACTAATGCACTGAATTGTTTCAGGATTGTAATCAAGTCATAGACTTACAACCATACCTTTTAAGGCCACAGGCTATAATGTTGTCATCTCAATCTCCAGTCTGTAATCAGAGAAAACAGAAACCATGATATGATGTACAAGTTGCAGGTATACAAAACATACACAAGCAGTGGAGATCTGTTTTTTCTGGGTTGAAGGGAAATTCCAGCATGCTTAAACAGTTTGCATGGTTTGAATATTGAGCTGCATTCTGAGTGGTTTGATGTTAAAGAGTTTATTGTAGGGAAACCTACAGACTCATACATACAGACATGTCCGTACAGTGGTGATGAGGGGAACCACAGGTCCCAATGTCTTCAACACCCACACAGCCATTTTAGTTACTATCCAAAACCACCAGCGGACCTACACTCATCTCCTGCATCTTTATATGTAATATTAATCATGGTTATAATACTACGAAAAAATCTTATACAAACAATATTACTACACCATCCTACATGCACTTCTCCAACGTGATCAGCCTTTTAGAATGTTTTAGGCCAAAGACTGTATGGTGTAACTTTCAGTTCAGTTTTTCAGACATCAGCTTACACAAGCCTTCCCATTACCCATTGATCACCATTACTCATGTCATATAGCAGATAAGCACAGATCACAGGTGAGAAATCCATGAACCATTTCAGCCAACAGTAAAGATTCCCAGAGAAGGTGGCGCCATCTAGTGTTACAAAATGGCCAGCACAACTACATGGAGGTTTAAGAAGAGATTTGGGAATTTACTGTGAATCTAGATTTGCACTAGAGATGCATTGCTAATGTAGCTAACAGGTAACTGAGGCGTATTCCCCACCAATTAGCAAAATGGGAACTGGATACCTAAATTATCACACACTGGCCTTAAACAATTATGTCGGTGTATGAAGAAACATTGCGTAGCTAAATATAATAGTGGCAGTCAGCTTAAAAGATAGATAGATAGATAGATAGATAGACAGATAGGTAGGTAGGTAGGTAGGTAGGTAGGTAGGTAGGTGGGTGGGTGGGTAGATGGATGGATGGATGGATGGATGGATGGATAGATAGATAGATAGATAGATAGATAGATAGATAGATAGATAGATAGATACTTTATTGATCCCAGAGGGAAAGTCAAGAATGTGACATTTAATGAAATTTAGTGGAGGTGGTGGGAACAAGGGATCACAATGTCTGCAACACAACTACAGACACTTTATTAAAAGCAATATGTTTATTGGAAATCTGCTCTAAAATAATATCCCAGGCATCCGTCAATATTTTCATGACTACTTTATGTCAGGACGTTCAGGATGCTCTTAATACCATCACTGTGAACGGCTCTAGCTTGGTACGTTCTTCCCGAACTAAGCATTTGATCTCAAACCACTCCTGTATGTAAAAACCTGTATTTTTTTGTTTAGATGTTGATCATTTAATTTTGCAGGCATTTTGACTGGTTGGTGAAAGAGCTGTGGTACATGCTAATAAAACCACACAAGAATGATAATCACCCTCAGTGTCTGGATGCATGCAAGAAAAAGGCATAATACTGTAACACCATTGCAGCTATTTACAACTACCAATTTCATCTATAATTCTTAATCTAACCCCATTCAGTGTCACTTTCTAGCAATGACTCCCTACTCCCTACATAGTGCACTGCACAGCAGTCTTCCAACCCCAGAGCACTAAATGTAAGACAGAGAGTCGTGCAGCTTCTGGCTGAATATAAAAGGCTTACAATTAGACATATAATGTTCTATTTAGGAGCAGAAGCGTCATGACCTTCTTAGTGCACTACATAGGGAATAGGGAGCATCTGACTGCCTTTCTTACTAGCGTGGATCGCCAGGGAGCGCTACATGACCGCACTCCTTTTCGTCCGAGTGTCGCAAAACAGCCTTGCTTTACGGCAGCGTGGTCCTGTCCGTTTTCCTCCCTTCTGTCCTTCACGCCGGCGCTGCTAAACAGCAAGAGAGTCTGAAACTCCCCATATCAGCGCAGACATGGCCAAACTGAGCAAAGAGACCAAACAACGGCTGCAGCAGGTCTTCCAGTGTGGGCAGTTCGTTATTCGGTGGGGGTTCATCCCCACTGTCCTTTACCTGGGTTAGTAACTTTATCAAACGCTGGGCTAGCTCGAGTTAGTTAGCCTGCTAGCTAGCATGTGTGCTCTCTGACAGCGTTAAAATGCTTATGGTTTAGTGAGCTAGTAAGATTGTTTGTTTGGTATCCACATGTCTTAAGTATTCGGTTCATTTTAGTGTTAGTAGCATAGTGTTTTTACAACAGACATTTCTTACCATTAGCTTCTTTTTAGCTAGCTGCTTCTGTGAATTCTCCGTTCCACCTTAAATAGTGCCGCAGTGACTGTCTGGCGCCTCGCCTTGCAGAATGCGGCCCATAACCTTTTAAGGTGGAACTAAAAATTAAGAAAAGATGCTAGTTTTAGCTTCGTTGCTTCTCGAGTACCGGTGCCAGTGGTGTCCGGTTCGTGTACGGGTCTTCGTATTTGAAACCGTTTACGTTCTGTTCACCATTACGTGAATGACTCCAATACACCGCGAATAAACGCGCTTGTTTACAAGGTTGTAGTAGTCTAGGGCCTCCTCCTTTGCGCTATGTGCCGTCCACGCCGCTAGGGGGCGCCCTCTGTTAAGAGACTCGGGGCTGTGTTCAAATTACTAGTTATTAAGTAACACGTGTGGTGTTTTTCAGCACTGTGTGAACACATAGCGCCGGATTTCAGTCATTATGGCTACGTACATATTAGCATGATGAAGTGGTACAAATCTGATTCTTTTATGTGACACAGATCTGATCTTTTTAGAGCTGTCTGCACACAAAGCTTATAGTTGCAGTACAGTCAGTTTCATACCTGGTCCTATGTGGATCAGATACGTATTTAATTCAGATGACCTCTCGGATATCAGAAAATGAGGACACAACAGCACCAGTTGGGCCAGCTTTAAACTAAGACATTTGATTCATTAAATCTAAATTTGGTTGAAAAATGACAGGAGTGTGAACTAAACTGATCTTTCCATCACTAGCTTCTATTATATGCTGAAAGACTGTTTGGGTGTTTGATATACCTGTTCCTGCTTGGACAGTGTTGCTCTAATCTCCTATAATTGCACCAAAGAGATTCAGACAGACTCCGACAGTAAACACATGTTCGTAGTGGAAGCTTTAATGTTACCTCGGAATGCACCAATGTACGACACCAGTCTGATATATAATTTCATGAACCTTTTTGCCAATGTCAAGACGTATATCTTTGTAGACTAAAGAAACCAAGACGTTAACCTTGTTTGTATATTTCAGTGCTGTAGTCCAGCATTAGCTGAACGTGCTGCTCTTCCAGGGTATGATAAATACCTCATCAACTATCCTTTGGAAATATCAGTCAAATCAATCGAAACAACATGCTGCTGTTGATCTCTCGTGTACGCTGTTAATCTGCTTCAGAGCAACAGAACTCGCATGTCTTCCAGCGTTATCAGCGCTCTGATTAAATGAACTTAGCTTTTTCCAAACAGCAGTATCGGGTTCATCAGGGTCATGCGGTTAAAAGTGCATAACTTGCTGATGCACCAGTCACGGTTTAATGTGCTAGCAACAGTGCACTTAATCTCACCAGTTTCTACATTTCCACACCACCGTTAAAGTGTAAACAAAGTTAGGAAGGTAGAAACTGGAACCAGTCTGGAGGGCAGATTAACCTCGCCAAAATAGCAGATCACCCATAACGCACTGCGACATGACATCTGCTTCCCAAGCCCGGTGGACGATTCATTGTTCGGTATAACTGATGAATGTGAGAAAGAAAGATTAAGAAAGAGAGGAACCCAGACTCAAAAGAGGAACTTCTTTAGATGACAACGGATGGTTTGTTTCCGATTCCGATTTATGGAAGTTTCTCAGAGATTAGAAACGGTCATTTGGAACAGACAGAGGGAAGGTCTCTGATAAACGAAAACTGTCAGGACATAATTATCCCATGTGCTTCTGACTAGTGTCAGACATAGGATATTAGATGAGATCATATATATATATATATATATATATATATATATATATATATATATATATATATATATGAGATAATAAGCGTGTATGTGTGTGTGTGTATATGGATGTCTATGTAGGATTCTTTAGGGTTGTGATCATGATGATGATGATGATAATGAGATAATGATGACAGAAGGTTAAACGGAATATGGTATATGGTGTTCAGACTGCCAGCCCAAATCCATTTCCAGATTGATTCCAGGTTCTGAACCTGGAAAAATAACAAAACACAATCCAAATCACATCCAAACCACATCTGAAAGTGATTTGACGTGCAGTTACGAACAGATTTTTACAGATTGCTCTCAGTCTGAACACTCTAGCCATTAAAATCAGATTAGAACGTGTCGTTTGCAACACTTGCCCCAGGCTAAGCAATGACAATGTCAGATCCAGAGTGATGGGGGTGCTGGGATTCAAGAAAAGTGGCCAAGAGCTCTGAACCTCAATTTGACATGGTGACAGTTTGTGATGGTGATCTGAGATGAAGAATAAATCTGACATGTCTGCAGTCTGATCGTAGGCTGACTTACAGTCCTGGTTCAACTAATGAGTTAATTATCTCAGCAAACTAGTTTTATTGTTGTATCTCTTCATTCTAAATGTTCCAAACGAACTTTGTGTTAGTGATGGTTGTGATAGTCATTTGCTTATTTTGGACTGGAAAACACAACGATCAAATCCTCTTTGAGAAAGATTGTGAGATTTGGGCTTATTACACCATAGTTTACACTTTCAGCTGTCCATACATGTGCCTGGATTATTTATAGCTATAGGTTTTAATCAAGCCCAAACAGAATATAGGGGCTTACCTTCTATATCAGTTAGCAGTTGCATGGATAATTGATTCAAATTGCTGTGGTGATCTTCATACAGATTCTCATCGGATCTTTTGACGTGATCAGATGACTAACATGTGCTCTCTAGTGTACGTACCTGATTAGAGACATGACAATCCTGGCATAAAAATCTAATCCTGTGACGATCCTAATATCAAGTGACTGGAAAACTTAACAAAAAATAAAATCAAAAGAAACATCACATTATTATGCATATAATCAATGTATATAAATCTAGATAAAGCTATGTGTGCGCTAGGTACAAATCAGTTTAAATTTCCTGTCACTAGATAATAACAGGCGATGTCCATACTATGTGACATTTTTGGCCTACTTTGCTTGTCTGAGGTGCTGCATTCAGTAGGTCAGGGTATGAAGTCGAAAAAAATAAAACAAAAACTGTCTCAGTTTTACATGCTCGGTCTAATCTTTACCAGGTCACTCTCTAATAAGCTTAAGGGCTTCGGCTCAAGCGACTTATTTGAGCTGTTTCGGCCATCTTTAGTTTATGTGCGACCTTATGAAACTCATTTGTTTTCTTTACATCTTATTCTACTTTGTTTTTCCTTCTGTTTCAGTATTCCGTTTTTCTGTCTTTCTGCTTCAAGCCAGATCCAGAAAAGTGAGCTACTGTTGCAGATTCACAGCTTACGTAGGCTTGGCTGTTCTATTGGTGGGCGTGTTGTGGGATGTTTTTACAGATTGTACGCGGAGGCAAATGCAGATCATCTAGCTATTATTAGTTCGCTTATTAAAAGTGAAAATGATGTTATATTTATTAAATTAACTGAATTAAATGTATATTAAAACTAATTCTCACAAGGTTTACCAAAACAAAAATGAGTTGTAACAGATCGTGTCTCACTCTTTTATTGTACGTGGGGTCCGACTGAGGATGGTTTATCGCTTAGCTGAAGATAGAGTGGCTTGTTTACACTTCCTTATACACAGTGCTATATACTACATTGATAAGTTGGTATGTGCGGTGCTCCTTAGTTCCTTATGTTTTACAACCTATCGCTACCTTCTGACAGGTACTATTGCTAACCAACGGGGAAGTAGAGCAAACTCTCTGACAAGTTTAGAGATATGGAATCAGTGATTAATATTGGATTTGGGGGAGAACGAGGCGAAAAAGAGAGAAGCCTAGCTTCAGCCTTGTATTACCAACGATGAAACACCATACCAGACAATGCATCCTAGATTGCTAAACACACCAAAAAGTTCAACCTGAATGGAAGGACGTACTAAAGCGTTTTGTCGTGGTCATCATCACTGTCGGTGACAATTCTCCCTATTCAGTCTGTACCATTCAGTAGCTAGCTCTACTTGTGGTTAGTTGGGTCTCGGTGTAATGAAACATTGGAAGAGCTGGACAAATAGGGTAGGTCAATTTCCAGTGGAAACCTGTGTTTGCAGGCGTTTTAGTTCAGTAGAGGATCAGTTATCATGTGCTACACACCAATTATATATAGGGTGATATAAGGGAGCCAATAAAACGGACGGTTTGGCATTAAACGTATTGTTTTTTTTTTAAGTTTCAATGTTACTGTCTTGTAGTCTTGATAGATCGTATAGCTTCCGTCCTCTTGCTCTAACTGAATCTTATAAATGTAAATTAAGTAGCGTATTGTAGTGCAAAGCACAATAGCATAGATCATAAAACAGTGTGCACGTTAAGACTTAGTACAAGTAGGAAGAGTCATGTTGCAGACACTGTCACGATGTATCGATCGCATTGTGCAAGGTAATTAGCAAGAATCTGTCCATTATTCGTGGCTTTTCGTGATTGAACATAATCAAACTTAGCACACTATGTGACGTACAAGAAGGGAAAGTCCGCATCAACTAATGGCTAGGAGGAATTAGAAAAGACATGCATCTACAAAAAAAAATAATGTGTCAGGAAGCAGAGACAATCAACCTACACATGTAAACTGCTAACCAGAATGTGGTGCTCTATTAAAGATTAGAAGCTCGTAAGTATGCCTTGATATGTTTCCTCTAGTCTTCATTTGTGTGACGAATTGTCGAAGCAGCTTCTGTACGCACAACTCTCTTGGCAGTTTTGGTCCTCCCCTTGCAGCCTTTAATGCTATCATCCCCCCCCGTAACTGGAGTAGTAGTGAAACTTTTTACTTGTAAAGTTTACAGCTGTGTCGTGGTGAGCTTTCCCAATCTCGATGTTCGTGTGACTGGAGGTGTAAGGAACAGTGGTGCAGTTGGCTTCCTCTAACTTATTATAAGTGTTTGTGCTCCCGTGTGTTACTCAAAGTAGTCACTTAGCTGGGTCTGTGTCGCTAGGGACCGTAAAACAAGACATAATATAGGGCACCAATTTAATCAGTAGTTGAAGTTTGAGTTCCCCTCGCAAAATTGGAGGGTAGAAGATCTTTTGGACGTGCGACAAAGTTGACCCTACACGTGTTTAGATCTAGCAGGCATTACTACTGCCAGGACAACCACATGTGCTATCTAACAAATCAGGCAGTGACGGCCACAATAATCATACACAGCAGCACATTGTAAAATATAACTTAGATAAATAACTTAGGGAGTGGTACCTAGGTGCACATTTTATCCACTGTATGAATTTTCTGATACTCCTGAGTCCAGCCTAACTTAATATAACGCAGATAATACGCAGATAGTCTGATCCTAATGCCATTAGAATGGTCTAGTTTATATGCGGTCGTCTTGCATTGTTTTCTGATGTCGGCATAGACGGCTCCTAGGGCAGTAGATAATAACCAATAAAAGCAAATACAAAAACCAAAACAAAAAAAAGACTGTCATTCAGCCAGTTATTTAACCTCTACCTATAGCTATGTTCTCATGACCTTCTTGCTACCACACAGATACCCTCTGCTATTACTCATTGTTAATCCCACGGATGGACTTATTGCTGATATGCTAACTGGTATTACGCGACATTTATACTACGTTGCACCTTACTGAATCATATTTTTTGTCATAGAATACTCATGACTTGACTCACGTTTCCATCCACAAAGATTAAGAGTGAATGTACGATTATGGTACTAGTGCAGATAGGAGACGAGATAACCTTAAAGCTCATACAGGATTGGCTATGTCTAAAGGGGGTCTCAGTGGATGCATAGACCTCTGAATGCTATTGGTTTGGACCGTGAAATCGTCAGGATTGTCTAATTTCTGTGTGAGTTCATTATTAAAATAAATTGTATCTAGATTTAGTTTACAAATTAGGATTTCAAGTGTGATCCAATTTCTCCAAAGATATTATATTAAGAGCGGTTTCCTTACCACGAAGCACTGCCTAGTTGGTTAGTATTGATAGTGGACGTGCTTGGTGTTGTAGGCATGGCCCTACTTCCAATTTGTGCTGCTATAGTGCGTGACAAGATGGCCCTTAAACCGTGGCTATGTACTCCACTTTAAGTGGTTGGAGGCCATCTTCTGCTTACTACATATCCTACACCATGTAGCAAACTGTGACATCTGTATAGGGTGGCAACTTAATATTACGGCATTTGGGGGGAAGCATTAAGTACAATTCTAAAAGGAAGCCTAGCTTCAGCCAGCAGTGTGGCACGTTTGGTAGGCAGTGTGTAGATGCTATGTCAACCTATCAGCAGCGAATCATGTGGCGTAGGATACTCTAAAACGTTTGCCTGTGTAAGTAATTTGGGTGCCATTACTGTAAGTGATGGAGCGGAAGAGCATGTTGCTTACATTCTGCTGTGTTGCATGAATGGTCCTCTTGTAGAACGGAAGTTATACTATTGCGAATGCGTCAGCTAAATTGACGTTGCATGGCGTCCCATAGGTCATGTTCAGACCAAACCCTTGTTCAAGTGAGCACAGTCGATCGTAACTAGCTTGCTACGGTGGTTAGGGTGGAATGAAACATTTGAAGCTGACAAATAGGTATGTTGCCATCAAACTTTTCAGATTCCTGTCGCACGTTTCTTTGTCAGTTTTTAGGTGTAACTCTATGCGCCCGTGCGCATCCAAAAGTGTGATTCGAGGCGAAAAAGTCTATAGCGTACTTGGGGATTGCATCATGAATACTGTGAAATATTATGGTGAAGTTCGAGGTCACGTCTTGCCTTACCAATAGGCGATATAAAAATGTTAAAAATCAGCGTATTGTAGTGCAGAAGGTTACAAACTAGCCAAAACCTAGTGTTTCCCCTGTAAACCAGTCAAATTGCTCAGTACTGACATCCTTGCAAACAGTATGATGCATGCGGTGGTGCAAGTGCAAGAGCAGTGTGTGTCGATCAGTTCTTATGTGGTTGTAAACTCGAGTACTTTTCATGATATTCTACTTCGACTGTTCTGTAACCTTTCCCTGCAGGTTAGGGCATTTTTTGTTTTTCTTTTGAAAGCTACAGCGTTTAATGTTCAGGTATCAACTGCTAGATCACATTGCTTAGTAACAGATCACCATCCTGTCTTTCAGAAATGGTCTATCACAAAGTAGAACATTTGCACGGTTGCTCACTATTATCCATCTGTATGTTAGAGCATGAGTGAGCATCTGTCATATTTAAGTTTTCTATTTAAAGAAGGGTGGGGGTTTAGTCCTCCTTGCAGCACTTTAGTGTATTGTCACAAAGACATCCTCTCATGCTTTATTAGTCGGGGGGGTGATAAGGTTAGATTATCTGTGCTGGATTGAGTTCTCTGCGTCTTGCGTGAGGGAAACATGATGAGAATAATATTACTGTTCTATATCACGACCTCAAAGCACTTCTAACGGTACAAAAACAATAGATAACTATCAAAAGCATGGGTACCTTCTCAGTTTGAAAAAGCCAGTACGCTGAGTGCTGCGAAAAGAGACAGTCCCACGTAAGTTGGAAGAAAATATGCTGTAGATCAGCAAAAACTATCCCCAGACCAGACAATGTTATCTATTATCAATAGGCATTCAGACACATAAATATCAGCATCCAACAGACTTAATATTGAGTGGTCACCTTAACTTGAATGACGATACATTCACAAACATTACGTAGTGGTTCCAGGCTTCTAAGAAGAATCGTGTACATGAAACGCAACAGATGAACTCGGAGTTAGGTATCTCGATGAGCCCATTGAGCATATGTCACACATATCAGGTTCATTTCAATGTGCATGGCCAAGTACCCGGCAGTATTCCTCCCAAGAGCATATGCGTTTGCCCTTTATTCAAAGTAACCCTCCTTGACACTGTTTTGCGTTGATGTTTCGCACCCTGTTGAACCTACGGTAAGCACATATCACGATATATTACAATGCTCAGTTGCCTCAAAATTAAAGACATATTGTGAATATACTACTAATGGCAGTATGTACACAGGAAGTGTCGAGCATATTAACGATAACTCTGTAGTCAAAGCTGGGTTCGCCCTCACAATTTTACTGCTAGTATTTGCATGAGTATAACCTTCTAGTATCTGAGCGATCAATTATATACATTATGGGCTACCAATAAGTTAGTTTGCTGTTTGCGTTGACTGTCAGTTGATGAGAAGATGATGAAGTTCGCTATACTCTCTTTCAAACCTATGCTAAATACCCAGATCATGACGAGAAATACCTGCTCTAGCTGGATTCCATGCATCTAATACTTTGCTGCATTTTGTACATTCGGGCTGAATGATTGCAGTTCGTGTTATGTCTTCTCCATCACAAACTGAAATGAAAACATAGACTTTAAACTCTTCTCAGCACCCAGTGATGACGGGAGTGTAGAAAGCGGGTTTATGGACGTGAACAACTCATGGAAAGTTCCATTTTTTAGAAGTCCCATGGCAGTCCTGGTTAAGCATGGTCAGCATAGTTACTTGGAAGTGCTACGATTGAGTGAGTTTGTTTATGGTAAGAACATAAAAAAGGGGTTTTGAAAAAAACTTATTTGGTTACATGTAATGAGCTTTACTTTATTATTATTATTTACTTGCTTTTTTTTTTTACGACTACCCTAATGTGAGCCTAGGCTGTCAACCTTCATTTACACAGTATGGAGATCATGCGTTCGTGTCAGAATCATGCAAAGTATCTGCTTGAAAGACTATCAACTCAATATCAGGCCAACGGTTTTATGGAGATCAGGCAATCTGTATATTTCCTGTTGATGTGCGAGCTATCGCACATCACAGAATGCCTATCGTATTACGTACATTATACATAATGTAACACTTACCTGTACTGCCTTAATACTTAACATAGGTGACAAGGGAACTTGAAGAGGTTCACCTTAGTTTTTAAACCTATTTTAGGCGAACTCTCCAAACCTCTGTAGATAGAGGAGGGCAAAATTAGAGTAAGTGTAACAAACAGACTGGGATTGGTGAACCTCCAGATCCCCAGGATCGTGGCACAGTGTGGGCAGTGTGTGTAGTGCTGTCACTCAGTGATCTGTGGTAGAAATAAAGAAAAGCGTTGCTGTGTAGTAGTCCATCTATATTGTGGGCCTTTATTGCACTCCGGTATGGAAGAGTGGGATAACGTGACTCGTGTTTAATGTGAGTGAGAAGTTCTATGGGGGTAGTCGGTGGCGATCGAGGTTTCCGACTTCCTTGTTCGTTAAGAATGGAGATGCTATTGGTATGATCAGTTGACTGCGGTTCTGCTGAATGCTTTATAGTCCATGAAACCACAACGAGCACTCTTGCTATGATATGAGTATCGTCACATCATATGGCATGATCTGTTCTTATATTCTTCTGGTGTTCACGTTTGGGTCGAATGAACTCGATCCTAAGTCAGCTATTTTTTCTGCTGTTAAATTGTAAGCCTAGGTGGCTCTGACGATTGGTGTGTAAAACTATAATGGTATGATAAGGCGGAAATCAACTACTCGTTGGCTGGCAACGAGAAACAAAAAAACATAAACATCTAAGATACTGCCATCGGCATCAGCTAGCACATTTGTGGTTCCGCAACAAGATCCGGGTGCAATATGACTGGGTTCGCTATTGTTGCGCCAGAGGTTCCAATCTTTCCATCCCAAATGTGTCCCCGAAGCACTACCCCAACATAAAGGGCAGCGCCCTCCAGATACCCTGTTAACTTCGCTTTTCACGTACTTTTGTCTCGGTTAGATCAGACGGTACGTCTTGTCCTTTCCCAGGGAGAGCATGTTTTGGTTTCTTTTAGTCATGTCTGACATCAGCACCACACGCTTTATAATCCTATCTTTTTTACCCGAGTTTCACACTAGTCAATTATAAGTTAACAGAGAGACTATCCCTTGATTATCTACTGTGAGCGTTCCTAATTCTGTTACACATGTTTTTTTTTATTTGCATGTAAAGAAAGTATACTGGGTATTGTCAATGTTAATTATAACGGTATTTACTATCGTTTATATCCAGACAGGGTTGGTTGGAAGTGTGTCTAAACGGTGTGTCAACAAATTAGATGGTCACTGATTCTCGAGATGGGAGCTTTACTGATTGTGGTTTGTTGATGAGTTGGTTTGGGGGTGAGAAAAGAAATCATTATCGATTCTACTTTGAAAAGCTATCTAGATTTAACAAATAGTAAAAAGAAATCTAAGATGTCACCTAAAATACGATGTAAATACTACAAGCTCGACCATGTACCCAGTAAGTTTGCGGAATAAGAATGATGTGTAAACACAATATCACCCTTGGGCATGCTAGCATTTATTTCCAACTGGGGGTAATACACACTCCACTGAATAGAATGTTTGAATATGTTGTGAGTTCCCTCAGCATCTGTGAACACATATACTTAGTGGGTGGGGGCTTCACTTATGTACGACATCTTGAGTGGATTTCATTTTTCGAATATGGTCAAAGTGAGATGATTGTGTTGTATTTGTTTTTCTTTTCGAGTCATTGCTTCATTAAGCTTAGTCAGTGTTATCGATTATATACATGAGTCTAACTTTCCATTCATGGAAAGCGTTAAAGTGCGATGAGTTTGGTCCCGCTTACTTTGTGAAATTGCTGCATCTTTGGTTGATGTGTCTGAACTGATTGAATTGTGGGTAGCATGATTTCAGCAATATTATATCACGATAATATCTACTTCCTTCAAGCATACAACTTAAAGATACGGGTAGGAAGATGATAGATAATAAGAGCAGAGAGATAACAGTCTTAATGTGGCTTGAAATCACTGTGTCGCTGCAAACTGAAGTGGCCGACATTATTCCTCATGGCTGTAACAGTTTGAGTAACGGTTAATATGACACTGCTTTCCAGCTAGACTCAAATATAACAATACTCTAACGCTGCGTGACCTACATGCTTGTTGGACGTATGATAGCAATTAGTAGAAAAAAAATATGCGCTCATATATGCCAGTATAAAATCTCTCCATCGGAAGCTGACCCCTGTTACAGCGAGTCAGGACTCACACAACTAGATTCTCAACATTATATGCAAGGTACCACCATTGTTTAGCATGCATCGTCGAGTTGTTATGGTGCTCATCAAGAAGCTGTGTACGCAGTGTAATGGTTCTTAATATCAATCTGGAATGATAGGTGCATCTTTATACTTAATTGAAGCACAGAATCTTATGATATCTTTGATTACTCATTCAGTACATGGAAATCACGCTAAGGACCACATTGTTCCCAGAATTTGCCCAAAGTTAATACGATTAATAACGATTACTTTACAGTACATTTTTTACATGCAAATAAAATGTTAAAAATAGGAACCACTGAATAACAGAATCCTTTTTCAATATAGGAACTTGTGATAACTCGCGTCCTTCTACCGGGACAAAAGCGTGGTACGGGGGCGCACCGTTTTTATGGGTGAGATTGGCGGGCGAGACGGGAGTGTGAACAGAGCTCTTATGATGGTGTCTGTGAAATGAGAAGACTGTGAATCCGATAATGGCACACAGTACTATATGTTTTGGTCACAACCTGTCACCTTTCATTTTATCTAGCAACTCAACTAACGAACTAGACTTGCACAGTCATGTGTACAGAAATAAGACGCTACTAATCATCAGCGTCACATATTCCTTGGAAGT
>JAMWET010004801.1:0-103087 GCA_024036415.1 Prochilodus magdalenae
AGGTTCTTTCTTTTTGTATTCTTCGTCTTCTGGGTTTCCGACTACCCCTTTGGTTTCCTCAACTAACTCTTTCGGCCTAATCCCTTTTGCTCGTTGCCTGACTCTACGTTTTTGAATCTCTGCTTCCTCAATTTGGTCTCACTTTTTGGTTCGTGCTTTCCCTGTAAACTTGTTCGCTACCTCGGCTGCTTTGTACTACCTGGTTTCTGACTCCGCCTGTCCCTTGACTCTGATTTTAACTTCTCTCCCATTGTCTTCGCTGTTTAACTGGTGCCGTCGCTGATATTGGCCTGTTTTGTAAATAATCTGTGTCCTCGTTTTTAAAATTCTGCACAAAAGCGTCGGTCTTGAAGTCTGTTGACTAACATGGTAGTGAGTGTTTCTGGCTGATAGCATTGGGTCTGCAGCTATAGGTGTCCGACTGATCGAGAGTGTTTGGGTACTCCCTAGCCTGTTCAGTGGAAGTGTGTAGGTAGTGAGTGTGTTTCTGCTAGTATTAGAGTGTGCAGGTCTAGGGGTCCCACTGACAGTAGTGTTTGCGTAAGCTGGGAGGCGTTGGTCTGCTGTCGTCCTCGCTGCTCTTCGTGTTCACTCAGGTGTGTTTGTTGACGGTGGAGGCACTAGGGCGGCGGACTCCTCAGGGTAGTCCCTCATGTCTCGTGGGTAGACCTTTCTGGCTCTCCCTGTTAGTTCGCTGCTGTAGGAGCACAAGGCCTGCCGGAGTCCCCACTGCATAGCGACTCTGTTAATCAACCGTTAGCAGTGTGTTCAGGTCTTCTGTCAGAGCTAACAGTCTGTCCGATCTCTCGTGTCTGAAGCTGAACTGCCTGCCCATCCTGTGTGGCGCACTGCATGCTTATCACTCTGGGCTCTGACTGGAAGAGGCCATAACTGGGAGACTTTTAACCCCCACGAAGCTCCTGGCTGTCCGGGCACTGAGGAGGCTTATGCCTGCGTTCTGTGGCTGGGGAAACCATGGTTGCTGACCCGTCCTATGACCCACCAACACAATTACAGACCGATCAGACACTATACTCTCCTTTCCTGTGCTGTCCTGTATCTGGTGTTGACCCGAGGAGGATGGGTTCCCCCTTTGAGTCTTGGTTCCTCTTGAGGTCTCTTCCTTCCTATCTAAGGGAGTTTCTCCTCGCCACTGTCGCCCTTGGCTTGCTCATCGGGGGCTTGAACACCAGAGTCTTTGTAAAGCTGCTTTGTGACAACATCTGTTGTGAAAGGCGCTATAAAAAATAAATGTTGATGGTTTGAGGGGAAGTGTTAGTCTCACAAGCCTGATTTTCTTTGGCTGTTGTTGGAGATTCTGGAGTATTTTATCATTTCATCAGAGGAACCTATTACATAACTGTAGGACGGGATTCCAAGAACTGGGAACTATAGGGGAGATATAGAGACTAGATCTGTATCTGAAGAGGATCATTGTTCTCTCTAGGTGGAAAAGTGAAACCAGAACTTCATGAACACAGAACTGTGGATAACGCAAGTCAAGAATGAAGATAAATCCTGATGGGTGTGCAGGAACTAAGGAGATCTGGCTGAAGTGTGCCACTGGTCCCGCTGACTGGAGTGTGTTTATCTGAGCAAGGACCACTCAGCGTTGTACGATGGAGAGACTGATGTTGAAGTCTCTGGTGTGTCAGGGGGACGTGGTGAAGGTGAGGAGGCTGAGTACAGTGGCTGGAGCTCACCCAGCAGCCTTGTTCTGACATCAGTCGAGAGTCATCTTTTGAGTTAAAACTGGTTTTTAAAAAAAAAAATTCTAAACAGTTTTATGAGGCCGTATCATGTGACATAATTCACTCTGTCTCTCCTAAAACGCCCCTCGACAGCTCCCTCCCCAGCAGGGCTGAAGTAATTAGAACAGTTTGTGCAGCATCCTGCCACGTCGTGCCTATAATAGAAGGTCACTGGGCTCTTCAGTTACGACCCGGTCTACCACCAGTTGTTTTGTGTATGGAGCTGTACGCTTGATTTCATGGGTCTGTTAGTGTTGGGTGTTGCTAAACACACTGATTAGGAGGAGCTTCCACACGACACGTTTGGACAGGTGTGCAGGCAGTTGGGTAATTTTTACTGAAGTTAAAGGACGATGTATTATTAAGTGCCCTGAGCTCATCAGATACATCAGACCTGCTATCCTGGGCATCTTCATACTCGATCTCCTGCTCTGAGAGAAACATGTTGGGACTGGAGGCAGTGGGGGCAGAGCCTGAACAGTTATATATAGAGAGTGAGAGAGAGAGAGAGAGTCAGTCTAAGGAGTTTAAACTGGAGATACAGACAGTGACAGACACAGTCAGAGCTTCAGACGCCTGCAGAGAAGATGAAGATGAGCTGGATGCGTTTGGTCCTGGGGCTGGTCCTGCTGATGGCCGTCTCCTCAGATGCTGCCCGTGAGTGTTCTAGCTCTACATGCAGATCCAGATCCAGACGAGCACATTCTACCCAGGGGTGGGGAGTACTGAGGACCTGTACTGTTACTGTAGTGACTGTTTACTTGAGCGAGAGAGAAAGAGAGGGCGAGAGAGGGAGAGAGAGAGAGAGAATAAGAGAGGGAGAAAAAGAGAGAGAGAGAGAGAGAGAGACAATGAGAGAGAGAAAAAGAGAGAGAGAGAGAGAGAGAGAGAAAGAGAGAGGGAGAGAGAGAGAGAATGAGAGAGAGAGTTATAAAGACTGTGACAGAGGGATTGATACAGTGTGAAAGAACGAGTAAGACAGAAAGAGTGAGATAGTGAGAGAGAGAGAGACAATGAGAGAGTGAGAGAGAGAGAATGAGAGAGAGAGAAAAAGAGAGAGAGAGAATGAGAGAGAGAGAGAGAGAGAGAGAGAGAGAGAATGTGTGTGTGAGAGAGAGAGAGAATGTGTGTGAGAGAGAGAGAGAGAGAGAGAGAGAGAGAGAGATAAAGAGAGAGAGAGAGAGAGAGAGAGAGAGAGAGAGAGAGAATGAGGGGTGCTGGAGCCTATAGGGGAATTCACTGGGCGGAAGGCAGGAACATAATGATAATATAGTTTATAGAAATATTAGAAAAAAGAGTAATTACTGCTAATAATAAATCACTGTTCTTATTGTTATTTATTAGCTCTATTAATAATAAAAATATTAGACCAAGAGTGTTCGGAAAATGCAGATCCAGGTGTTCCATAAATAGAAGACAGAGCGTCATTAACTGTGTTCTCCTCTTCCTCAGCTGAAGGATATGACCATCCTGTTAACTGCTGTTTCCAGTTCACCACTATGAAAATTCCTGAGTCAGAAATACTAGAGATTGTAAAAACACACTCCAACTGCCCACTGCCCGGCTATGTGTGAGTATCCACCTGTAGAACACGTACATCATCACTATCTGAACGAGACTCCGTATCTCCAAAATAGGAATTTTCAGGAGGAGGAAAACTCTGTCCTAATTTTAGTGTAAGTTAAAGGAATGATATTTCTATTTATAGCTCCTTCTGGAGCATTTCTATTGGTCCATTCATCATGGAGCTCTAGCACTGTGTAAATGACAGCGTGTTAATGAAGTGGAGATATGAGGTTTGGTTCTGATGGAGGTGTGATATGATTTACTGGTTTATGATCATATAAACACGTTTGTTTCTGTATTAAATCTGATTTATGTGTTTCAGGTTTGTAACCAAGAGGGGAAAGATCTGCAAGAAGCACCTCACATGATCTAAATCCAGATCTCAGAGCTGCAGCTTCAACACCACCCAGACGCAGCACACGGAGCAGCTCAAAGCTACGCAGCCCTTTAACCACCACATGGTTTTATTAATCTGAGTTTTTATTATTCAGTAATATCAGTGCTTGTTTGACGCTGTGGAAATAAAACAGTGCATGATAAAAGATTTCAGAGCTTCTACACCATATACTATACAGCTCCTAGATAATAAACTATGTATTATTCTTTTCACTATTATTAATGTTTATTCTAATTATTTTTTGCTGTGGATTCAAATAAAATGATACATTACATCCAAATTCACACGAATCATTTACAACCCCAATTCCAAAAAAGTTGGGACGCTGTGAACGCAAATATTGACATATCCCATAGACCCGTATTTCATTCACAGGCGAACATGGAACACATACAAGATGATGAAGGTAAGACAGGTTATCATTACAGGTACTTTATTAACTCGTTTAGAACTTGATGGCAGCGTCGCATCTTAAATACGTTGGGACAGGCTGGAAACAAAGGGCTGGAGAAGGAAGTGGTACTCCTAGAAACAGCTGGAAGAGCGATCTGTGAGTCACATGAGCCTCTCAGGAGCAAAAAGGGCAGAGGTTCACCAACCTCCATAAATACATCTAAAATTGTGGGGGGGGAAAATGTTCCTTAACACTGAAAAGACTTTAGATATTCCAACACATTCAGAGAATCTGGAGAAGTCCCTGTGCGCAAGGGACAAGGCTGGCGGTCAATACTGGATGCTCATGATCTTCAGGTCCTCAGGCAGCCCAGCATTAACCACAGGCAGGACTGTGTACTGGAAATCACCGCATGGGCTCAGGGACACGTCCAGACATCAATATTTATTTGGACTTTTTACAACCAACGTGGTCTCAAAGCAGCTTCATCAGTTCATTATAAAGGAAAAGAAAAGCAGTTAAAGTACAGACGTAGGAGCGGGAACCGGGTCCAGGCCCCCCGTGGAGCAAGCCAGGGCTAAAACAGTGGCGAGGAAAAACTCCTTTTGAGTAAGGAGAAACCTCGAGAGGAACCAGCTCTCAAGGGCAAAAACCCAACCTCCTCAGGTCGATCTGGATGAAGACAGAAGAAAGACAGGATTAACAGGTGAGAAATGCAGCTTACAACACCTATTAGATACAGTCTGATTATGAGGAATCTGATCAGGTCTGATCCAGGAGGTAGTAACTGCAAAGATGCAGCCAAGCCATAGATAGACATCATAGTCTGAGATCACAGTGTGCGCAAAGAAGTAGCCAGACATAGCCATAGCCAAGGTCCAGAAGCGCCGGCGTCTTCTATGGGCCAAAGCTCTTTTAAAATGGACTGAGATAAAATGGAACAATGTTCTAAGCCAGATGATCAGATGAAACCACGGATGCTGTGTCCTGAGGACTCCGGAGGAGAGGAACCATCCAGCCTGCTCTCAGTGCACAGTTCAGAATAAGCCTGTGTCTCTGACGGTACGGGCTGCATTAGTGCCGATGCGAGGGCAGCTTCCACATCTTGGACAGGCTCTACCAACGCTGAACGGCATATAGAGGTTATAGGTTGCAGCCATGACGTTCCCCAAATGACTTTAATAATGTTTATGAAAAGGGTAAACTGTCTCTCATGTCTTTCATCATCTGATATGTCTTCTATGTCCTAAAATATGGGTCTGAGATTTGCAAATTATTGCATTCGGTTTCTACTTACAACTTACACAGTGTCCCATCTCTATTGGAATTGCAGTTGTCCCAGTATTACATGCATATTGTATCAGAGAGTGATCCAGTGATACAGCAGTGATACTGTGGAGGCTGTGTGTGCATTTACATTGACAGAACTGCATGGTGGGTAATGATGAGATGAGGATGAGACATGTTTTGTTTAGTGTAGTATAGTATATATAATATAGAATATCTATTAATAATGTAGTATATACAGAATACACAATAATACGAGATGTGTAGAGTGCACACACACTGTGTCCAAATCTGGCTGCATACAAAAGCTAGTGGTCGTGTTGGGTCTGGGCTGTGTGGTTATGAAGGAGGGGAAGTGTTAGTCTGATTTTTCTTTGACTGTTGTTGGAGATTCTGGAGTATTTCATCATTTCATCAGAGGAACCTATTACATAACTGTAGGATGGGATTCCAAGAACTGGGAACTATAGGGGAGATATAGAGACTAGATCCATATCTGAAGAGGATCATTGTTCTCTCTAGCTGGAAAAGTGAAACCAGAACTTCATGAACACAGATCTGTGGATAACCAATCAGAATGAAGATAAATCCTGATGTGTGCAGGAACTAGGAGATCTGGCTGAAGTGCCACTGTCCTCTGACTGGAGTGTGTTTATCTGAGAAGGACCACCAGCGTTACTATGGAGAGACTGATGTTGAAGTTCTGGTGTGCAGGGGACGTGGTGAAGGTGAGAGGCTGAGACAGTGCTGGAGCTCACCAGCAGCCTGTTCTGATAGCGAGAGCATCTTTGGAGTTAAACTGGGTTTTTATTCTAAACGGTTTATGAGCCGACATGTACATAATTCACTCTGTCTCCGTAACGCCCTCACAGCTCTTCCCCAGCAGGCTGAGTATTAGAACAGGTGCCATCCTGCCACGGTGCCATGTAGAAGGTCACTAAGCTCTTCAGTACGACCCAGTCTACCACCAGTGTTTGTGTATGGAGCTGTACGCGTGATTTCATGGGTCTGTTAGTACTGGGTGTTGCTAAACACACTGATTAGGAGGAGCGTCCACACACGGTTGGACAGGTGGTGCAGCAGTTGGGGGTAATTTACTGAAGTTAAAGGATGATGTATTATAAAGTGCCCTGAGCTCATCAGATACATCAGACCTGCTATCCTGGGCATCTTCATACTCGATCTCCTGCCCTGAGAGAAACATGTTGGGACTGGAGGCAGTGGGGGCAGAGCCTGAACAGTTATAGAGAGAGAGAGAGAGAGACAGAGAGAGAGAGTCAGTCTAAGGAGTTTAAACTGGAGACACAGGCAGAGCTTCAGACCCTGCAGAGAAGATGAAGATGAGCTGGATGGGTTTGGTCCTGGGGCTCGTCCTGCTGATGGTCGTCTCCTCAGATGCTAGACGTGAGTTAAAGACATTTTCCAGCTCTACATGCAGATCCAGATACAGGCCAACACAATCAGGGGTGGAGAGTACTGAGGACCTGTACGGTTACTGCAGGGACTGTTTACTTCAGCTCAGATAAAATGAATACAGGAAACTAAATAGGTTTCTACGAGAGAGAGAGAGATAATGAGAGTAAGACTAAGATAAGGAGTGAGAGACTGATAGAGAGAACGTTATAGAGAAAAAGCGAAAAAGAGTGAGATAATGAGTGAGAGAGCGTGTGAGAGTAAGAGAGAGCGAGCGAGTGTGAGTGTGTGTGTGAGAAAAGAGAGAGAGAGAAAATGAGAGAGAGAGAGAGAGAGAGAGAGAGAGAGAAAGAGAGAATGAGGGGTGCTGGAGCCTAACCCAGAATTCACTGGGCAGAAGGCAGGAACGTTACAATATAGTTCATAGAAATATTAGAAAAAAGGGTCATTACTGCTAATAAGTCACTGTCCTTATTATTATTAAAATTATTAGACCAAGAGTGTTCAGAAAATGCAGGCCCAGGTGATCCACAGTTAGACCGAGCTTCATTAACTGTGTTCTCCTCTTCCTCAGTTGAAAGACCATCTGACCATCCTGTTAACTGCTGTTTCAAGTTCGCCACTTTCAAAATTCCTGAGTCAGAAATACTATATACTGTACGAACAGACTCCCACTGCGCATTGCCCGGCTATGTGTGAGTATCCACCTGTAGAACACGTACATCATCACTATCTGAACGAGACTCCGTATCTCCAAAATGGGAATTTTCAGGAGGAGGAAAACTCTGTCCTAATTTTAGTGTAAGTTAATGGAATGATATTTCTATTTATAGCTCCTTCTGGAGCATTTCTATTGGTCCATTCATCATGGAGCTCTAGCACTGTGTAAATGACAGCGTGTTAATGAAGTGGAGATATGAGGTTTGGTTCTGATGGAGGTGTGATATGATTTACTGGTTTATGATCATATAAACACGTTTGTTTCTGTATTAAATCTGATTTATGTGTTTCAGGGTTACAACCAAGAGGGGAAAGATCTGCAAGAAGCACCTCACATGATCTAAATCCAGATCTCAGAGCTGCAGCTTCAACACCACCCAGACGCAGCACACTACGCAGCCCTTTAACCACCACATGGTTTTATTAATCAGAGTTTGATTATTCAGTAATATCAGTGCTTGTTTGACGCTGTGGAAATAAAACAGTGCATGATAAAAGATTTCAGAGCTTCTACACCATATACTATACAGCTCCTAGATAATAAACTATGGATTATTCTTTTTAGTATTATTAATGTTTATTCTGATTATTTTCTGCTGTGGAATCAAATAAATAAATACATTACATCCAAATTTACACGAATTAATTACAACCCCAATTCCAAAAAAGTTGGGACTCTGAACACAAATATTGACATATCCCATAGACCCATATTTCATTCACAGGAGAACACAGAGCACATACCAGATGATGAAGGTAAGACAGGTTATCATTACAGGTACTTTATTAACTCGTTTAGAACTGACAGCGCCACATCTTAAATATGTTGAGACAGGCTGGAAACAAAGGGCTGGAGAAGGAAGTGGTACTCCTATAAACAGCTAAAGGAGCAAACTGTGCGTCACATGAGCCTCTCGGGAGCAAAGAGGGGCAGAGGTTCACCAAAATCTGCCCCTATAAATCGTGAAGCAGTTTAAAAAAAAATGTTTTTCAGTGTAGAACTCTGAAGACCCTTGTAATCCCACCCTCTACAGCACATAACATCATCAACAGATTCCGAGAATCTGGATAGGTCCCTGTGCGCAAGGGACAAGGCCCGTGGTCAGTACTGGAGGCTTGTGATCTTCAGGCCCTCAGGCAGCCCAGCATTAACCAGAGACAGGACTCAGAATCACCTCCAGACATAGTGAATAACTTTGAAGGAGCATCCATCTCAGTCGCAGTCTGAAAACGTGAGCGGACCAGCGCCCCCTGTACTGTGGCACCCAGCTGGTCTGCCAATCTGGCTGTTTTTCTTTTGAGAGTCTTAATATGCTCTCGATTTTCTGTGGTCGCCCCCAAATTCTGCAGCTCCACTATTCGACCTCCAGAGCTTTCAGAGATCAATGTCCCTCGTGACTTTAAGATTGTACTGCTGAGAGAAAACCCTGGTCTGTATTTTGGCCATGTCCCACCACTGTAGCTTCTGCAGTCTGAACGTGTCCCAGAAGAAAACAAGATCTAAAATTAGCAGTGCAGTATTGAAGTGCCAGTATGCTCTCCGGGGCTTCACACGGGACTTTCTAAAACACACAGAACCGTACAGTGATCTGAAAAACCGATAACGCAGATAAGACAGTGTGAGAGAGCAGTACAGTGATGCTTAAACACATAGAGCCGGTCCAGCCTAGCTAGTGAGAGCATGTGGTCCTTTAAAGGAGTCCATGTGTACTGCCTCTGCTCTGTGTGGAGAGTCCTCCAGACATCACACAGTTCGTTAGCCTCTACTAGCTCATGCAGACGTCTGCGGGAGGCAGGGTGTGGTTCCATGTGATTCCTATCTACATCATCAGCAGTGCACCTAAAATCGCCCCCCAGAAGCAATAGATCATGCCCATCAGTGTTCTGCACCACACGGTGGAGGGTATCCAGAAAGGCCAGCCTCTCCGTCCCCACAGTGGGCACATAGACAGAGATAAAAACCAAGACCTCATTCTCAAAACACGCTCTCACCTTCAACAGCCTCCCGGGTACCACCTCCTCCACATCATAAGAACAGGGGATAAAACTCCTAGCAAATAAAACAGCAACCCCGCCACTCACAGAGGTGTGATGACTTAAAACAGCAAGCCCCTCCCACTCCTTAATATAGTCCGCACTATTGTTTACAACGCTGTGAGTTTCCTGGAGCAGAACTACATCCAGTCTCTGCTGTCTCACCAGCTCAAACACCTTAGCCCTCTTCCCACCATCCCTCGCTTCGTTCACGTTCAGAGTGGAGATCTTAAAACTTAAGAATCTTAAAAGTTCTCTAGTGAGCAGTTCATCTTTGATAAACGGAGGAATGTTGGACAGGATGACTTTCTTGGCGGGGGTATTTCAACGGAACAGTGATTAAGGCAAAAATGCCAAAAAGTTGTTCTCACGCTCACGCGTTCCCACTCGCTCCGAGCTTGCAGAAGGAGGGAGGGAGAGAGAGAGGGAGGGAGAGACTCAGAAGTTCAAACTCGAGACTCAGACAGAGAGATAGTCAGAGCTTCAGACGCCTGCAGAGAAGATGAAGATGAGCTGGATGGGTTTGGTCCTGGGGCTGGTCCTGCTGATGGCCGTCTCCTCAGATGTTGGTAAGTGTTCTAACTCTACATGCAGATCCAGATCCAGATGAGCACATTCTACCCAGGGGTGGAGAGTACTGAGGACCTGTACTGTTACTGTAGTGACTGTTTACTTGAGCTCAGATAAAAGAAAAGGAAATGATCTAAATAGGTTTCTAAAAAGAGAGAGAGAGAGAGAGAGAGAGAGAGACAATGAGAGAGAGAGAAAGAGAGAGAGAGAATAAGAGAGAGAGAGAGAGAGAGAAAGAGAGAGAACGAGAGAGAGAGAGAGAATGTGAGAGAGAGAGAGAGAGAGAGAAAGAGAGAGAGAGAGGGAGAGAGAGAGAATAAGAGAGAGAGAAAAAGAGAGAGAGAGAGAATGAGAGAGAGAGTTATAAAGACTGTGACAGAGGGAGTGAAAGAGTGTGAAAGAACGAGTAAGACAGAAAGAGTGAGATAGTGAGAGAGAGAGACAATGAGAGAGAAAGAGACGTTTGAAGCAGCTTTAATCCACATCAAACTCTAGAAACAAACAACACACAACTTTAACCAGTCAGACCCCACACTACCACACCTGTACACTACCATACTCCCACACTACCACACCAGTACTTTACAAATTCAGGACAAACCCATCCTGATCGTCAGGTTCACAAATAAAACTCCCAAAGCCCCACACAGCAAAAAAAGAATCCACATCATCAGTAAGTTTATAAAAAGCGTATTCCAACCGGAGCCGCTGTAGGACAAAACCCCTCGCCATCAGCAAAGGATCCGTCCCCCCACGTCCCCTAACCTTGTTCTTCCTACTGCACCAGATCGCTAGTTTCGCAGTAGCGAACAAAAAGTTCAGAAGAACTACCCTCTCTTTCTTGGGAACAGAGTACTTGGGCCCATAAATAAACAAACTGGGCTCAAAGGAACCTAAAAACATTATTCCCCAGTTCTGCACCGCCCGCAGTAACAGACACAAACGGGGACACTGAAGGAATAGATGGAAAACCGTCTCAGTGACCCCGCAAAAAGGACAACCCTCCCCAACCAACGGATCAAGTCGTGCCACATGTCTGTTTGTAGCTAAAATCCCGTGCACAAGTCTCCACTGGAGATCTCCCATTCTCTTTTCAATGGGTCTTTTGTACAGGGACCGCCAGCTACCTTTCGGGGAAGAGCCTGACCCCAAAACCTCAGCCCATTTTGTATCATGTAGGTCCTTCAGAGCCTGGAAGTTCAGAGTCTTCGTGCAGACACAATACAGTGCCCGCTTCGAAAGCCCACTGAAGCTCCCGAGAATCGGGATCTCCAGTGAGAGGAGCTTTCCTCGTCCCTCCTCCCAGCCGTCCCGTTCTACTGTGACCACCAGCTCTGGAGAGGCGGCCAATCCACTGTGATGGTCCTCCACAGGTGTCGCTTCCAAGAAGTCCAGAGCAGAGGCTGAGAGACCAGATCTCACATGATCCAACACCTGGGAGGCCAGGCGTACTGACCTGAGGCCGGCCAGATTCGCCAGCTGCTCCGCGGTCACCCAGTCAAAACCTCTCCTCAAATGGCAGACCTTACTGACCCCGGCCTCGAGGAGGCTGACCCGTAGTGTGCCAGAAACCTGGGACATTGTGGGAAGGACGGGGTTAAAAAACAGAGGCTCTTCAAACACCCAGTAGGCAGGCGTCGGTTCTTTCCTTGAAAAGGACAAGAGCTGCCATGCCTGCAAAACCGCAGAGTAGAACGGTGTCAGGCCTCCCAAGTCCACAGAGTCCAGCGATAGATAGAACAGGTGCCTGTCCAGGCCCATCCGCCCCGCGGAACGAAGGAGAGCGCAGGCCACATCTATCCAGGGATGATGCCCATGATACAGAAAACGCTGCGCTGCCTGCAGGCGCAGAACAGCGACCCTGGAGCGGATGTCGATCAGTCCCTGTCCGCCCTCCTGTACAGGCAGATACAGCACTGCGGCCCTCAACCAGTGCTGCCCACTCCAGAAAAAGTCCACCAGTGCTTTCTGAATGTCCTTGATCAGTCCCCCGGGTGGATTGAGCACTGTGAATTTATGCCACAGGGCTGACGCTATGAGATTGTTAGCTATCAGAACTCTACCCCTATACGATAACTGGGGGAGCAGCCAAGACCACCTAGACAATCGGGCACGGACTTTCTCCACTAAACCCTCCCAATTCTTAATCTTAACGTCCTCTGTTCCCAACCAAACTCCCAACACTTTAAACCCCTTCCTGTCCCACTCTATGGCACCAGGAAGAGGAGGTAGGGGACGCCCTCCGGCTCTGGGTCCACACCACACAGCCTTGGTCTTTCCCCAATTTAACCGAGCAGAAGATGCTCTTTCATAAATCGATAAAGATGCTTTCAGAGCATCAACATCCTCACTATTACGGATCACCACCGTAACATCATCAGCATAGGCGGAAAGTCTGACGGAACTCCCTGCAAACTGCAGACCCACCAACCTTGTCCTTAGCAAACAAAGAAGGGGCTCCACAGCAATAGCATAGAGCTGACCAGAGAGTGGACAGCCTTGCCTTATGCCCCGTCTAACCGGAACCGGGAGACTTAAGCCACCACCCACTTTGATTAAACAGGAGGCATCGGTGTACAATAGCCTGACCCATGACATAAAAACTTCTCCAAAACCAAGATGCCTCATTGTGCCAAACAGGTACTCATGGTCCACACGGTCAAACGCTTTTTCCTGATCAAGTGAGAGTAGACCAAACTCTGTACCAGACAGACCTGCAAAGTCCATCATGTCCCTAATCAGAAACAAGTTGTCGTAGATGGACCTTTTAGGCACACAGTAGGATTGGTCTATATGTATGAGTGTGTCCAGAGCACCTTTAAGTCTGTTAGCAAGACATCGAGACAGGATTTTGTAATCGGCACAGAGAAGGGACACCGGCCTCCAGTTCTTCAATAGGCAGAGGTCCCCCTTTTTCGGCAGGAGAGAGAGGACAGCCCGCTTACAGCTCGTCGGGAGTATTTGTCCGTGAAGACTCGCCTGCAGAACGCTAAACAAGTCCTCTCCGATCACTCCCCAGAAAGCCTTGAAAAAGTCCACCGGCAGTCCATCGATTCCTGGGGCCCGACCAGAGTTCAGCTGAAACACCGCCTCCGTGACCTCCTCAAAAGACAGGGCCGCATCCAGGGCTTGACTCCGCCCCTGGTCCAGCTGAGGAAGACCTGAGGACAACGCTTCACAACAAGAGGGATCCAGAGCTTCAGACGCAAACAGAGTAGAATAAAAATCCACAGCCAGCCGGCGCAGTTCGACAGGGTCCATGGTAACGGAGCCATCGACTTTGCGCAGCGACGCCAGTGCCTGGTGTCCAGCCGTGGACCGTTCCAAGTCGAAGAAGAACGCAGTGGGAGCATCCATATCGTTCATCGACAGATATCTCGACCTGACAAATGCACCTTTTGCCTTTTCATGCAGAATGGCAGCAAGTTCCTTCTGTTTGGAAGCCAAGTCCGTCTGAAGTCCAGAAGCACTCTGATTGATCAAGAGGTCATAAATCCTCGCGATGTCCAGCTCAAGGGCTTGAATAGCTGTCCTGAGAGTGGCTGTGGAGTAAGATGTGAAATCCTGACAGAATGTTCTAATCTGTGATTTCCCTACTTCCCACCACTGTATAAGAGTCTCAAACTCCCCTTTCCTTGAAACCCACTCGTGCCAAAACACTTTGAAACTCTCACAAAACGCCTTGTCCTGTAAGAGCTTCCTATTAAAATACCAAACACAGCCTTTTCGTGCATGTGTTACAAACAGAAAGTCCACAGTGCACAAATGGTGATCAGAAAAGCCGGTCGGAGAAATAGCAGACTGACCAGTTCTATGCCTCACACTACAGGAGACATAGAACCTGTCCAGCCTGGCTGCGGAGACCCTCCCCTCAGAGACCTTCACCCATGTGTACTGCTTCACCTGGGGATGCTTCTCTCGCCACACGTCAATCAAGTTAAAACCAGATACAATACTGCTAAGAGCTGCCGCAGACTGCGGGTGTGGTTCCTCTCCATTCCTATCATGGACAAAGTCCAGAGTACAATTCCAGTCCCCGCCCATCACGACAGTATCTCCAGAAGAGACAGACTGTAATATCTGGTCTAATTTGGAGAAGAAGTCCACTCTATCGGGCCCTCTGTTTGGAGCGTATACGTTTATAAAAGTAAACGTGTGCTCGAAGACTGAGGCTCTAACCACGAGCAGGCGCCCCGGTACCACTTCGCTCTTAGAGAGTATTGCAGCTTTCAAAGACGGAGCGAGAAGAACAGCTACACCCAGACTGAGATTGGTACCATGGCTGAGAAAACAATCCCCCTTCCACCACAGGCCATAATCAGCCGCCATGTCGTCAGTGCTATGGGTCTCCTGCAGGAAACAGACATGGAGCTGTTTAAGGCTGAGGAGTTCAGCGAAGAGTGACTGTTTGACCCGATCCCTAAACCCATTAACATTCAGAGATCCCACCCTTAAAACTCCCATGAGTTCAGAAAGAAGGGGGAGGAGACAGTACAGAGAGAGACAGAGAGTACAGACAGAGAAGACCCGTCTCATACAAGTACACTGGTCAGACATGCGCACGGTCAGAGCAGGCTCTAGAACCAGCCTTCACAGATTTAGCTTTCCGAAGCGCTGTCACCAACTTCTTTAAGCGAAACCGCTTCTGCCGTGAGAGAACATCGAACCCGACATTCTTCTGAACCTTCAGCACAGAGCACACAAACTTCTCCAGGTCAGGGAAGAAGTCCCTCACTTCCACAGACCGGCCTTTGGTCTCGTCTAGAAAAGCATTAATCTGATCTACCGTGTACAGCACGTCACCTCCGAACTGACTACAGCCAGCGTCAGATATCTCAGACAGCCTGTCCTCCTCCTCCTCCTCCTCCATCTCCTCTTCTACAGACACCACAGAGCCCGACTGTGATTCACAGACAGCCTCAGGCTCTACGGGCTCCGCAGAGTCCCGCGCCGCTGTGCTAAACCCACCAGCGCTCGGCCCAGCTACGACACCACTATCAGTCACCTCACTGACCTCCCCACCATCTCCACCAGTCTGAACACCAGCTCCACATTCACCCTGACCAGCCTGCATCGTGTTCCCCTCGTTCTCTATGACACTCGCCACCAAGCGTTCACTCACCTCCGCTCCGCGACCTGTCTCCGGGGCGGCGCGCACACCTACTCCCGGATCGGGCGGGGGGGTTCCCGCGGTGTCCTCCGCTCCAGCCCCGCTGCGCTCGGCCGAGGTAGAGGCCTGGTCCTCCCGCGGCTCCGCCCGATCTTTCAGCGCACATGCAAAACGCTTATGCCCGATATACCCACACTCGAAACAACGAAGACTGTCCGTGCTAGCGTACACCATGTATGAGCTGTCCCCGTGAGGGACACGGAAAGACACCTCCAGAGTCTTATCGGGGCTGGTTAGAAACATAAACGCCTGCCGCCTAAAGGACAGGACGTGTTTCAGCGCCGCGTTTTTACAGCCGAGCGGGATCATGGTGATCGCGCTAGCCAGTTTACCAAAGCGACCAAGCTCCTTAGCCAGAAGCTCGCTGGGAAGGAAGGGAGGAACGTTGGAGATGGTGACTTTGGTGGCGGGTGTGAGTAACGGGGACAACGGTACAAAAGTATCCAATACCCAGATACTGCTCTCCACTAACTGATTAACCAAACATTCGTCTTTCAGGAACACCACCACGGCTTTATTCATCCGCGAGGCGGAGTAAATGTGCTCATGGCCAACTCTTTCCCCTACGGCCAGAAGCACGTCCTCAACAGTGGCTTCCGCAGCCGGGACACAGCGAAACCCGTTTGCGCGGGACAGGGCCTTCGGCGGCAAATAACTGAGCGGTCTACACGTGAAAAGAATATAGAAACGAGGGAAAGAAGGGAAGAGGGAAATAGAAATATATAAATATAAGGGCGAAGAGTACACACACTCTCACAGCACAGCTCTCTGCCCTCTCACACACCACGCTCACGCCACCCCACTCCCAGCATGCAGCAGAGGGAGAGAGAGAGAATGAGAGAGAGAGAATGAGAGAGAGAGAAAAAGAGAGAGAGAGAGAGAATGAGAGAGAGAGAAAAAGAGAGAGAGAGAATGAGAGAGAGAGAGAGAATGTGAGAGAGAGAGAATGTGAGAGAGAAAGAGAGAGAGAATGTGAGAGAGAAAGAGAGAGAGAGAGAGAGAGAGAATGTGAGAGAAAGAGAGAGAGAATGTGAGAGAAAGAGAGAAAGAGAAAGAGAGAGAGAGAGAGAGAATGTGTGTGTGAGAGAGAGAGAGAGAGAGAGAGAGAGAGAGAGAGAGAGAAAGAATGAGGGGTGCTGGAGCCTATAGGGGAATTCACTGGGCGGAAGGCAGGAACATAATGATAATATAGTTTATAGAAATATTAGAAAAAAGAGTAATTACTGCTAATAATAAATCACTGTTCTTATTGTTATTTATTAGCTCTATTAACAATAAAAATATTAGACCAAGAGTGTTCGGAAAATGCAGGTCCAGCTGTTCCATAATTAGAAGGCAGAGCGTCATTAACTGTGTTCTCCTCTTCCTCAGTTGGAGGATCTGCCCAGCCTGTTAACTGCTGTTTCAGGTTCGCCAGATTCAAAATTCCTGAGTCAGAAATACTAGAGATTGTAAAATCAGACTCCCACTGCCCAGTGCCCGGCTATGTGTGAGTATCCACCTGTAGAACACGTACATCATCACTATCTGAACGAGACTCCGTATCTCCAAAATGGGAATTTTCAGGAGGAGGAAAACTCTGTCCTAATTTTAGTGTAAGTTAATGGAATGATATTTCTATTTATAGCTCCTTCTGGAGCATTTCTATTGGTCCATTCATCATGGAGCTCTAGCACTGTGTAAATGACAGCGTGTTAATGAAGTGGAGATATGAGGTTTGGTTCTGATGGAGGTGTGATATGATTTACTGGTTTATGATCATATAAACACGTTTGTTTCTGTATTAAATCTGATTTATGTGTTTCAGGTTTGTAACCAAGAGGGGAAAGATCTGCAAGAAGCACCTCACATGATCTAAATCCAGATCTCAGAGCTGCAGCTTCAACACCACCCAGACGCAGCACACGGAGCAGCTCAAAGCTACGCAGCCCTTTAACCACCACATGGTTTTATTAATCAGAGTTTTTATTATTCAGTAATATCAGTGCTTGTTTGACGCTGTGGAAATAAAACAGTGCATGATAAAAGATTTCAGAGCTTCTACACCATATACTATACAGCTCCTATATAATAAACTATGGATTATTCTTTTCAGTATTATTAATGTTTATTCTGATTATTTTTTTGCTGTGGATTCAAATAAAATGATACATTACATCCAAATTCACGTGAATTATTAACAACCCCAATTCCAAAAAAGTTGGGACGCTGTGAACGCAAATATTGACATATCCCATAGACCCATATTTCATTCACAGGCGAACATAGAACACATACCAGATGATGAAAGTAAGACAGGTTATCATTACAGGTACTTTATTAACTCGTTTAGAACTTGATGGCAGCGTCGCATCTTAAATACGTTGGGACAGGCTGGAAACAAAGGGCTGGAGAAGGAAGTGGTACTCCTAGAAACAGCTGGAAGAGCGATCTGTGAGTCACATGAGCCTCTCAGGAGCAAAAAGGGCAGAGGTTCACCAACCTCCATAAATACATCTAAAAATTGTGAAAATGTTCCTTAACACTGAAAAGACTTTAGATATCCCAACACATTCAGAGAATCTGGAGAAGTCCCTGTGCGCAAGGGACAAGGCCGGCGGTCAATACTGGATGCTCATGATCTTCAGGTCCTCAGGCAGCCCAGCATTAACCACAGGCAGGACTGTGTACTGGAAATCACTGCATGGGCTCAGGGACACGTCCAGACATCAATATTTATTTGGACTTTTTACAACCATCGTGGTCTCAAAGCAGCTTCATCAGTTCATTATAAAGGAAAAGAAAAGCAGTTAAAGTACAGACGTAGGAGCGGGAACCGGGTCCAGGCCCCCCGTGAGCAAGCCAGGGCAACAGTGGCGAGGAAAACTCCTTTGAGTAAGGAAGAAACCTTGAGAGGAACCAGGCTCAAGGGCAAAACTCAACCTCCTCAGGTCGATCTGGATGAAGAGAGAAAGACAGGATTAACAGGAGAAGCAGCTTACAACACCTATTAGATACAGTCTGATTAGGAGGAATCTGATCAGGTCTGATCCAGGAGGTAGTAACTGCAAAGATGCAGCCAAGCCATAGATAGACATCATAGTCTGAGATCACAGTGTGCGCAAAGAAGTAGCCATACATAGCCATAGCCAAGGTCCAGAAGCGCCGGCGTCTTCTATGGGCCAAAGCTCTTTTAAAATGGACTGAGATAAATTGGAACACTGTTCTAAGCCAGATGATCAGATGAAACCACGGACGCTGTGTCCTGAGGACTCAGGAGGAGAGGAACCATCCAGCCTGCTCTCAGTGCACAGTTCAGAAGCCCGTGTCTCTGACGGTACGGGGCTGCATTAGTGCCGATGCCGAGGGCAGCTTCCACATCTGGACAGGCTCTACCAACGCTGAACGGCATATAGAGGTTAAGGTTGCAGCCATGACGTTCCAAATGACTTAATAATGTTTATGAAAGGGTAAACTGTCTCTCATGTCTTTCATCATCTGATATGTCTTCTATGTCCTAAAATATGGGTCTGAGATTTGCAAATTATTGCATTCGGTTTCTACTTACAACTTACACAGTGTCCCATCTCTATTGGAATTGCAGTTGTCCCAGTATTACATGGATATTGTATTAGAGAGTGATCCAGTGCTACAGCAGTGATACTATGGAGGCTGTGTGTGCATTTACATTGACAGAACTGCATGGTGGGTAATGATGAGATGAGGATGAGACATGTTTTGTTTAGTGTAGTATAGTATATATAATATAGAATATCTATTAATAATGTAGTATATACAGAATACACAATAATACGAGATGTGTAGAGTGCACACACACTGTGTCCAAATCTGGCTGCATACAAAAGCTAGTGGTCGTGTTGGGTCTGGGCTGTGTGGTTATGAAGGAGGGGAAGTGTTAGTCTGACTTTTCTTTGGCTGTTGTTGGAGATTCTGGAGTATTTTATCATTTCATCAGAGGAAATTATTACATAACTGTAGGATGGGATTCCAAGAACTAGGAACTATAGGGGAGATATAGAGACTAGATCCGTATCTGAAGAGGATCATTGTTCTCTCTAGCTGGAAAAGTGAAACCAGAACTTCATGAACACAGATCTGTGGATAACCAATCAGAATGAAGATAAATCCTGATGGGTACAGGAACTAGGAGATCTGGCTGAAGTGCCACTGTCCTCTGACTGGAGTGTGTTTATCTGAGAAGGACCACCAGCGTTACTATGGAGAGACTGATGTTGAAGTTCTGGTGTGCAGGGGACGTGGTGAAGCTGAGAGGCTGAGACAGTGCTGGAGCTCACCAGCAGCCTGTTCTGATAGCGAGAGCGTCTTTGGAATTAAACTGGGTTTTTATTCTAAACGGTTTATGAGCCGACATGTACATAATTCACTCTGTCTCCGTAACGCCCTCACAGCTCTTCCCCAGCAGGCTGAGTATTAGAACAGGTGCCATCCTGCCACGGTGCCATATAGAAGGTCACTGGGCTCTTCAGTACGACCCGGTCTACCACCAGTGTTTGTGTATGGAGCTGTACGCGTGATTTCATGGGTCTGTTAGTACTGGGTGTTGCTAAACACACTGATTAGGAGGAGCGTCCACACACGGTTGGACAGGTGGTGCAGCAGTTGGGGGTTAATTTACTGAAGTTAAAGGACGATGTATTATAAAGTGCCATGAACTCATCAGATACATCAGACCTGCTATCCTGGGCATCTTCATACTCAATCTCCTGCTCTGAGAGAATCATGTTGGGACTGGAGGCAGTGGGGGCAGAGCCTGAACAGTTATATATAGAGAGAGAGTGAGAGAGTGAGAGTGAGTCAGTCTAAGGAGTTTAAACTGGAGATACAGACAGTGACAGACACAGTCAGAGCTTCAGACGCCTGCAGAGAAGATGAAGATGAGCTGGATGGGTTTGGTCCTGGGGCTGGTCCTGCTGATGGTCGTCTCCTCAGATGCTGGCAGTGAGTGTTCTAACTCTACATGCAGATCCAGATCCAGATCCAGACGAGCACATTAGAATCAGGGGTGGAGAGTACTGAGGACCTGTACTGTTACTGTAGTGACTGTTTACTTGAGCTCAGATAAAAGAAAAGGAAATTATCTAAATAGGTTTCTAAAAAGAGAGAGTAACAGAGAGAGAGAGAGAGACAGAGAGACAGAGAGAGAGAAAGAGACAATGAGAGAGAGAAAGAGAGAGAGAGAGAGAGAGAGAGAGAGAGAGAGAGAGAGAGAATGTGAGAGAGAGAGAGAGAAAGAGAGAGAGAGAGAAAGAGAAAGAGATAAAGAGAGAGAGAGAGATAAAGAGAGAGAGAGAGAGAGAGAGAATGAGGGGTGCTGGAGCCTATAGGGGAATTCACTGGGCGGAAGGCAGGAACATAATGATAATATAGTTTATAGAAATATTAGAAAAAAGAGTAATTACTGCTAATAATAAATCACTGTTCTTATTGTTATTTATTAGCTCTATTAATAATAAAAATATTAGACCAAGAGTGTTCGGAAAATGCAGGTCCAGCTGTTCCATAATTAGAAGACAGAGCTTCATTAACTGTGTTCTCCTCTTCCTCAGCTGAAGGATATAACCATCCTGTTAACTGCTGTTTCCAGTTCGCCAGATTCAAAATTCCTGAGTCAGAAATACTAGAGATTGTACCAACTGACTCCCACTGCCCAGTGCCCGGCTATGTGTGAGTATCCACCTGTAGAACACGTACATCATCACTATCTGAACGAGACTCCGTATCTCCAAAATGGGAATTTTCAGGAGGAGGAAAACTCTGTCCTAATTTTAGTGTAAGTTAATGGAATGATATTTCTATTTATAGCTCCTTCTGGAGCATTTCTATTGGTCCATTCATCATGGAGCTCTAGCACTGTGTAAATGACAGCGTGTTAATGAAGTGGAGATATGAGGTTTGGTTCTGATGGAGGTGTGATATGATTTACTGGTTTATGATCATATAAACACGTTTGTTTCTGTATTAAATCTGATTTATGTGTTTCAGGGTTACAACCAAGAGGGGAAAGATCTGCAAGAAGCACCTCACATGATCTAAATCCAGATCTCAGAGCTGCAGCTTCAACACCACCCAGACGCAGCACACGGAGCAGCTCAAAGCTACGCAGCCCTTTAACCACCACATGGTTTTATTAATCAGAGTTTTTATTATTCAGTAATATCAGTGCTTGTTTGACGCTGTGGAAAAAAAACAGTGCATGATAAAAGATTTCAGAGCTTCTACACCATATACTATACACCTCCTAGATAATAAACTATGTATTATTCTTTTCACTATTATTAATGTTTATTCTGATTATTTTTTTGCTGTGGAATCAAATAAAATGATACATTACATCCAAATTCACACGAATCATTTACAACCCCAATTCCAAAAAAGTTGGGACGCTGTGAACGCAAATATTGACATATCCCATAGACCCATATTTCATTCACAGGCGAACATAGAACACATACCAGATGATGAAAGTAAGACAGGTTATCATTACAGGTACTTTATTAACTCGTTTAGAACTTGATGGCAGCGTCGCATCTTAAATACGTTGGGACAGGCTGGAAACAAAGGGCTGGAGAAGGAAGTGGTACTCCTAGAAACAGCCGGAAGAGCGATCTGTGAGTCACATGAGCCTCTCAGGAGCAAAACGGGCAGAGGTTCACCAACCTCCATAAATACATCTAAAAATTGTGAAAATGTTCCTTAACACTGAAAAGACTTTAGATATCCCAACACATTCAGAGAATCTGGAGAAGTCCCTGTGCGCAAGGGACAAGGCCGGCGGTCAATACTGGATGCTCATGATCTTCAGGTCCTCAGGCAGCCCAGCATTAACCACAGGCAGGACTGTGTACTGGAAATCAGCGCATGGGCTCAGGGACACGTCCAGACATCAATATTTCTTTGGACTTTTTACAACCATCGTGGTCTCAAAGCAGCTTCATCAGTTCATTATAAAGGAAAAGAAAAGCAGTTAAAGTACAGATGTAGGAACGGGAACCGGGTCCAGGCCCCCCGTGATCAAGCCAGGGCAACAGTGGCGAGGAAAACTCCTTTGAGTAAGGAAGAAACCTCGAGAGGAACCAGGCTCAAGGGCAAAACCCAACCTCCTCAGGTCGATCTGGATGGAGAGAGAAAGACAGGATTAACAGGAGAAGCAGCTTACAACACCTATTAGATACAGTCTGATTAGGAGGAATCTGATCAGGTCTGATCCAGGAGGTAGTAACTGCAAAGATGCAGCCAAGCCATAGATAGACATCATAGTCTGAGATCACAGTGTGCGCAAAGAAGTAGCCATAGTCAACAAGGTCCAGAAGCGCCGGCGTCTTCTATGGGCCAAAGCTCTTTTAAAATGGACTGAGATAAAATGGAACAATGTTCTAAGCCAGATGATCAGATGAAACCACGGATGCTGTGTCCTGAGGACTCCGGAGGAGAGGAACCATCCAGCCTGCTCTCAGTGCACAGTTCAGAAGCCTGTGTCTCTGACGGTACGGGGCTGCATTAGTGCCGATGCCGAGGGCAGCTTCCACATCTGGACAGGCTCTACCAACGCTGAACAGCATATAGAGATTAAGGTTGCAGCCATGACGTTCCAAATGACTTAATAATGTTTATGAAAGGGTAAACTGTCTCTCATGTCTTTCATCATCTGATATGTCTTCTATGTCCTAAAATATGGGTCTGAGATTTGCAAATTATTGCATTCGGTTTCTACTTACAACTTACACAGTGTCCCATCTCTATTGGAATTGCAGTTGTCCCAGTATTACATGCATATTGTATCAGAGAGTGATCCAGTGATACAGCAGTGATACTGTGGAGGCTGTGTGTGCATTTACATTGACAGAACTGCATGGTGGGTAATGATGAGATGAGGATGAGACATGTTTTGTTTAGTGTAGTATAGTATATATAATATAGAATATCTATTAATAATGTAGTATATACAGAATACACAATAATACGAGATGTGTAGAGTGCACACACACTGTGTCCAAATCTGGCTGCATACAAAAGCTAGTGGTCGTGTTGGGTCTGGGCTGTGTGGTTATGAAGGAGGGGAAGTGTTAGTCTGACTTTTCTTTGGCTGTTGTTGGAGATTCTGGAGTATTTCATCATTTCATCAGAGGAAATTATTACATAACTGTAGACTGTGTAGACACAGACCTGCTATCCTGGGCATCTTCATACTCGATCTCCTGCTCTGAGAGAAACATGTTGGGACTGGAGGCAGTGGGGGCAGAGCCTGAACAGTTATAGAGAGAGAGAGAGAGAGACAGAGAGAGAGAGTCAGTCTAAGGAGTTTAAACTGGAGACACAGGCAGAGAGAGACACAGTCAGAGCTTCAGACGCCTGCAGAGAAGATGAAGATGAGCTGGATGGGTTTGGTCCTGGGGCTGGTCCTGCTGATGGTCGTCTCCTCAGATGCTAGACGTGAGTTAAAGACATTTTCCAGCTCTACATGCAGATCCAGATACAGTCCAACACAATCAGGGGTGGAGAGTACTGAGGACCTGTACGGTTACTGCAGGGACTGTTTACTTCAGCTCAGATAAAATGAATACAGGAAACTAAATAGGTTTCTACGAGAGAGAGAGAGATAATGAGAGTAAGACTGAGATAAGGAGTGAGAGACTGATAGAGAGAACGTTAGAGAGAAAAAGCGAAAAAGAGTGAGATAATGAGTGAGAGAGCGTGTGAGAGTAAGAGAGAGCGAGCGAGTGTGAGTGTGTGTGTGAGAAAAGAGAGAGAGAGAAAATGAGAGAGAGAGAGAGAGAGAGAGAGAGAGAGAAAGAGAGAATGAGGGGTGCTGGAGCCTAACCCAGAATTCACTGGGCAGAAGGCAGGAACGTTACAATATAGTTCATAGAAATATTAGAAAAAAGGGTCATTACTGCTAATAAGTCACTGTCCTTATTATTATTAAAATTATTAGACCAAGAGTGTTCAGAAAATGCAGGCCCAGGTGATCCACAGTTAGACCGAGCTTCATTAACTGTGTTCTCCTCTTCCTCAGTTGAAAGACCATCTGACCATCCTGTTAACTGCTGTTTCAAGTTCCTCACTTTCAAAATTCCTGAGTCAGAAATACTAGAGATTGTACAATCAGACCCCCACTGCCCACTGTCCGGCTATGTGTGAGTATCCACCTGTAGAACACGTACATCATCACTATCTGAACGAGACTCCGTATCTCCAAAATGGGAATTTTCAGGAGAAGGAAAACTCTGCCCTAATTTTAGTGTAAGTTAATGGAATGATATTTCTATTTATAGCTCCTTCTGGAGCATTTCTATTGGTCCATTCATCATGGAGCTCTAGCACTGTGTAAATGACAGCGTGTTAATGAAGTGGAGATATGAGGTTTGGTTCTGATGGCGGTGTGATATGATTTACTGGTTTATGATCATATAAACACGTTTGTTTCTGTATTAAATCTGATTTATGTGTTTCAGGGTTACAACCAAGAGGGGAAAGATCTGCAAGAAGCACCTCACATGATCTAAATCCAGATCTGAGACCTGCAGCTTCAACACCACCCAGACGCAGCACACAGAGCAGCTCAAAGCTACGCAGCCCTTTAACCACCACATGGTTTTATTAATCAGAGTTTTTATTATTCAGTAATATCAGTGCTTGTTTGACGATGTGGAAAAAAAACAGTGCATGATAAAAGATTTCAGAGCTTCTACACCATATACTATACAGCTCCTAGATAATAAACTATGGATTATTCTTTTCACTATTATTGTTTATTCTGATTATTTTCTGTTGTGGATTCAAATAAATCAATACATTACATGCAAATTCACACGAATCATTTACAACTCCAATTCCAAAAAAGTTGGGACTCTCTGAACACAGATATTCACATATCCCATAGACCCATATTTAATTCACAGGAGAACATAGCGCACATACCAGACGATGAAGATGTGTAGAGTGCACACAAATCTGGCTGCATACAAAAGCTAGTCGCCATGTTGGGTCTGGGCTGTGGGGTTATGAAGGAGGGGAAGTGTTAGTCTGACTTTTCTTTGACTGTTGTTGGAGACTCTGGTGTATTTTATTATTTCATCAGAGGAACCTATTACATAACTTTAGGATGGAATTCCAAAAACTGGGAACTATAGGGGAGATATAGAGACTAGATCTGTCTCTGAAGAGGATCATTGTTCTCTCTAGCTGGAAAAGTGAAACCAGAACTTCATGAACACAGATCTGTGGATAACCAATCAGAATGAAGATAAATCCTGATGGGTGCAGGAACTAGGAGATCTGGCTGAAGCGCCACTGTCCTCTGACTGGAGTGTGTTTATCTGAGAAGGACCACCAACGTTACTATGGAGAGACTGATGTTGAAGTTCTGGAGGGCAGGGGATCTGGTGAGAGGCTGAGGCAGTGATGGAGCTCACCAGCAGCCTGTTCTGATAGCGAGAGCGTCTTTGGAATTAAACCAGGTTTTTATTCTAAACGGTTTATCACCCAATATGTACATAATTCACCCTGAAAGGGCCCTAAAAGCTGAACCAATTAACAAACCTGCTGTGATTTAACTCAGTGTGCTCAACATGTCGTTCCATGATGCACCTTGTTCCTGGAGGATTGTAATTTCACTACACTGTGTGCTTGTACATGGATGGAATGACAATAAAAGTGTCGGAGACAAAGAACTCTGAGTGACGCCTGCAGAGCTAACAGTCAAACATCATCAAACAAAACATGTCATTAAACAATCAGTCAGTCAAACAAAGCAGCAAAACAGGATCCAACATGAAAGGAGGTGGTGAGATCAAAGGTCAGAATCAGGGAAGACTGTCAGCAAGGCTACCAGAGTGTAGGGGAGAGACAGGGAGAGTGATCGGAGGGTGAATGGAGATCAAAAAGCCAGACGATACCCAATCAAAAGTCAAAGGGGATGAAGACGAGATCAGGAGTCAAAGAACAAAGTGGGTCAGAGCCAGAGTGGATTAACAGCAGGCTAGACTGCTTGGAATTGCAAACTGAGGTCTGACAAAACTTGAGGGAATGTTTGGGTGAGGCTTAAATGCAGGAACTGATTGGGCGACTGGGGACATGTGGGTGTGACGTCATTGAGTGATGCCCTCTTGAAGTTGAGGAGCAGCGGAGCAGGGGGAAACCCGGAAGCGTGACAAAAAGCCTCTTGACCCCAAGTACATCAAGAGTAAATGGAGGTCATTACTTAAAAATAAATAAATAAATAAAACTTTCATGCTTACATTCCTTATTTTTAGATTATAAATCTCTAAGACTGGGAGATTCTCTTTTCATACCGTCATACAGTCAATTTCTGGAATATTAGAATATTTTAAAAATTAAGATCACCAGTCAATAAGAAAAGTAATAAATATGATCACATTCTTCAGAGAACTATAATGTTAGTGTAACCCATAGGTACTCTAAACACGTGTGCATGGCACATATTTTGTGAGTTACCTGTACAGAAATGACTAATGGACCAGTTAGGTTCGCTCTTGAAGCAAACAAACATGAGACACGAGACCAGATATATGGCAGATTAGTTACTGTATTGGGAAAATATGACAATAAAATAAAAATAAATAAATCAATGTACAGAACTTCCTCAAATAAAATAAACAACGTACAACTGATTTACAGTGCAAAATCAAAGGTAAGGACCTTTTTTCCCTCCTCTTTTTTTTTTAATACCCAAGTGTTACTCAGTGTTATAGCTCTATGCTAATCACCTTTGTTGTTTATGTCAGGTTTGGTTACTCAGTCCTCAGGGTATACAATTATAAGTATACAATTAGCGTAACATTTGTTTGCTATTTTAATAACTGGTTGCTTTTGTTCTAGGTTCAGTTTACGTTTGGTTGGGCAGTTTGAGGTAAGTATTTGGGGTTTTTTTTCTCCGCTATTTTGTTATTTATTTTTGAGTTTAGGATTTTGTCTCCTATTTAAAGATAAAAACTAATATTTATTATTGGTTTAATTTGGCTATTATTGGTTTAACTTTTAGCTTTTCTTTAAAATACCCTTTAGATTATTTAGCTCAAAATCACCTTACCTTGAAATTGTACATTTAACCATCAACAAACACAATCCAACAATTGTTAATGACCTTATGAGTGGTAAAAAAAATAAAATAAATAAAATAAATAAAAAAAAAATCAAATGAAATACAAACAATTATCAAATAGCAAAGAATAAGTAAACGATTACATTAAAGTGAACAAAATTCTGTCCCAAAAATATTAAAGTTCAATTATCAAATGTCTAAAGTCAGTGAACACGTAAACAAGAATGATTAGTGGAACAAAGTCCAGCATAAAGGAATACTCAAACTCAAGTTTTGGTGGTGTAATCCTTAACAGGGCTTGGCTCGACGTCTCGTCCCCTTCAGTGCACCAGCAGCGCTCAAGTGGACAATGTGAAGAATGCTCTCATAAATCAATCCTTTCCCAACCAAAAAAACCTGACCTGTTTAGATGAGAACAGAGTCTGTAAACTCACATTATACTTCCAGTTTCCCCCCCAAAAATAAAATAAAATAAAATACACACACGTGGCTATGGCCACTAGTTTACACCCAAAAGCGTTAGCTTGGCCACTAGTTTACACCCAAAAGCGTTAGCTTGGCCACTAGTTTACACCCAAAAGCGTTAGCTTGGCCACTAGTTTACATCCAAAAGCGTTAGCTTGGCCACTAGTTTACACCCAAAAGCGTTAGCTTGGCCACTAGTTTACACCCAAAAGCGTTAGCTTAGCCACTAGTGTACACCCAAAAGCGTTAGCTTGGCCACTAGTTTACATCCAAAAGCGTTAGCTTAGCCACTAGTTTACACTCAAAAGCGTTAGCTTAGCCACTAGTTTACACTCAAAAGCGTTAGCTTGGCCACTAGTTTATACTCAAAAGCGTTAGCTTGGCCACTAGTTTATACTCAAAAGCGTTAGCTTGGCCACTAGTTTATACTCAAAAGCGTTAGCTTGGCCACTAGTTTACATCCAAAAGCGTTAGCTTAGCCACTAGTTTACACTCAAAAGCGTTAGCTTACAAAAGCGTTAGCTTGGCCACTAGTTTATACTCAAAAGCGTTAGCTTGGCCACTAGTTTACATCCAAAAGCGTTAGCTTAGCCACTAGTTTACACACAAAAGCGTTAGCTTAGCCACTAGTTTACATCCAAAAGCGTTAGCTTGGCCACTAGTTTACACTCAAAAGCGTTAGCTTAGCCACTAGTTTACACTCAAAAGCGTTAGCTTAGCCACTAGTTTACACTCAAAAGCGTTAGCTTAGCCACTAGTTTACACTCAAAAGCGTTAGCTTAGCCACTAGTTTACACTCAAAAGCGTTAGCTTAGCCACTAATTTACATCCAAAAGCGTTAGCTTAGCCACTAGTTTACACTCAAAAGCGTTAGCTTAGCCACTAATTTACATCCAAAAGCGTTAGCTTAGCCACTAGTTTACACTCAAAAGCGTTAGCTTAGCCACTAATTTACATCCAAAAGCGTTAGCTTAGCCAGTAGTTTAAGCTACAGCGCGGTCGCAACTGCTAAGCTAATTAGCACTACACTTTCATTCTCATTTATTTTGGCTATTTTAGTCAAAAAATACATGTATACAAATGCATATTTCACTCTGCCTGCACTCTACCGCAGGTGCAAATTAAGTTCTCCGCCCGCAGCAACCCCACAGGACTGACTGCTGGAAAAGCCCAACTATTTACGGTGAGTGACTACCTTTCCTCTCCTTTGCAGGTTTTCAAATATTCTGTTTTCAGCTATAAACAGTTCGTCAATGGCAAACTTCTGTACTTAGAAACCCCCACTCATGATTTTATTTTTTCTACTCCAAACTTTGGGTATCAAGCTGAGCTCTTTCTGCACGTCACTCTCTCTCTCTTCCTTCTGGCACACTGAGAAATTTCTGGAAGGAGAAAAAGGCTGGGGCCACGCCCACTTGGGCACCGATTGGCCGAAATTCCGCGCAAGACTTTCTGTGAGTAGACGAGTTTTATTTCTTCCTGAATTGTTATTATATTTTATTTTATGTTTTATATGTATATACACATTCTTTATCTGTTATTTACTTTTCAGGAAACCGTAAGTTTGTTAGCCTCTAATAGTTCCAACTTATTACTCCATTCCACTAGTACCTGTTGGCTATGTATAATGAATAATAATTAATAAATCATTTTTAACAATCCAATTAAATTTCTCAGCTTCACCACTGTCTCCATGTCACTCATTCGAAACCTGGGTTACATTAGACTGGACCAAGTGTTCTCACAGTGTGCAGCGTACGGCGGACTGTAAAAGTACATTTCCTGATTACAGCTGATAAACAGAACACAAATGTGCCGGTAGCCAATCAGAATCAAGCTGATAAAAGCCTGATGATTGTGGGCATCTGAGTTCTGGCCACAGAGCCACCATCACGATCAGCTGAGACCAAGACCATGACCGTCACTGTGGAGAGTTTGATGTTATACACTGAAGGGAAAGTTTGAATAAACTGCGTCACAGGTTTTCAGTACCCGTCTGATGTCTGTTGCACTGAGCTTATCAGATATACCAGGCCTGCTATCATGGGGCATCTTCATACTAGAGCACCTGCTCTGCGCTCTGAGAGGAAGACGTGGTGAGCGGAGGAGGCAGTGGCGTGCAGAGCCTTTAATAAACAATTGAAAGTGATGCCAACTTCAAAAAAGAAAGAGAGAGAGAGAGAGAGAAAAGTCTCAGCAGCTCAAACTCCAGATACAGATTAACAGAGACACAGTCAGAGCTTCAGACGCCTGCAGAGAAGATGAAGACGAGCTGGATGGGTTTGGTCCTGGGGCTGGTCCTGCTGATGGCCGTCTCCTCAGATGCTGGGCGTGAGTTTGACACATAACTTGCTCTACATAGTACTTGTTGGTAAGAAGGGTCAGGTTTGGTAGTCAGGGTGATCTACAACTCTGGAGAAATGTAACAGCCCACCTGTAACTGATCCGTGTCTCTAGGTGTGCAGGTTCTGGGTTTGTGTTGGTTCTGTTTGATTCTCTACACTACTGGAACCATGTCTCCCAAACTCCAGATCAGATATTGTATTAGATCTGTGTATTTAGAAAATCACTAATGACCTCCAGAAGCCTGTTTTTAGAGCCATGCTTGCTGTGCGTTTCACCCCAGCCACCGCTCGCCAGTCTCTCTGTAGGTCACTCGAGGTCATCTTATGGTGGGTAAGGGACATTGGAATGAGGTGGCGCTCATCACGGTCAGTAGAGGGTGGGTTTGGCCCTCTGCCAGTCTGTAGCTGTGTTGTTCTGTGTGTTTGCTGCTGGACCTTGCTCTTATGAACCAGACGCTCACTGTATCTGCCAGTAAAGCTAGAACCCAACCTTCGGTTCCTCGCTGAGAACCTGCTGTACATGTGGAGATGCTGATTTAACTGGAGTGGGCTCTGATTTATTTACAGAGGTGTCATCATCTGTACATGCTGGTGGGAGTGCATTGCTGTTGGGAAGGAAGATAAAGGTGACCAGGATCAATAACTGATGATAAATGTAGACTGATATGATCAATATTTATTGAGCTACACATACAGAAGTCTGGCTCTGAGTATGGTGTCGGGCCGTGATGTCTCGGCATGGAGCTGTAGAGGTTTACTGATCCTTCAGGTATGAGGTGGGGTATAATGGGGATGTAATTGGCCAAGTTGATTTTTTTTTTTTTTTTGGAAATTTGGCATAATTGGTTTCTATTTGCATTATAAGCTCTCACCTCTTAATTGAGAGTGGCGCAGTCTGGGTTTGGGTCTGCTCATTGGTTCAGCTTCCCATTTCATACAATGGGGCTGGGATAGGCCTGTCCTATATGAAGAAAGGAGAATTTTAAAAGCCTTCTTCTCCTCCTCCTCAGCTTTTATCAGTCCTGATCCCTGCTGTTTCAACTTCGTCACCTTCAAAATTCCAGAAATGGAAATAATACAAGTCGTAGAAACACATCCCGACTGCGCAAAGCAAGGCTATGTGTGAGTATCTACCTTCAGTATGTGTATATAATCACTGTGTCACGTCCTGCCTTGTCTTACTCCTGTTGTTCTCTGGTTTTCTGTTTCTGTCTCATCATGTCCATGTGCCTTTTGTGTGTTTTGGCTCCTCCTTCTCTGTCCCCTTGTCAATCCCCTCACCTGTCCTTGGTTTGTAGCTCTGCCCCTTCCCACGTGTTCCTTGTTAGTCTTTGTTCCCTCATTTTCTCCCTGTGTTCTTGCTTGGTGTTTTGTCTTCTGTCTCCCTGCTGGTCGTTTGTCTCTGTTAGTTTTTTTTCTGTTTCCCTGTCCCTCAGTGGTGTTTTGTTTCTTAGTTGTCCCAGCGTTTTTGGTTTTGTTTTGCTTCTGTTGTCATTAAATACTTGCACTTGCATCTGGGCTCCTCGTCCTGCCCTCATGTAACACACTGTTGGAATGAAATAATAATAATGATTATTATTACATATCTTTTTTTTCTTCTAATTTTAATGTAAGTTAAAGTAATTTGACTTTTCCCAACTACTTTGGGAGCATTAATTAATTGATTTGAGTTTTGGCCCAAACAGGGTATGAAAATGAAGACATTTGTTTACATATTAAATCAGATTTTTATCTTTCAGGTACATAACGAAGAGGGGAAAGCTCTGCAAGGAGGAAATTGATGTGGACTAACTACCAATTTCAATGGCTCACCTTCAACACCACCCAGATGCTGCACATAGAACAGCTAAAAGCTCTACACCGCCCTTTAGTCCTCACGTGATTTCCTTCATTTGTGCTTATTCAGTATTGTAGCTTCATTGCTATTAGAGGAGACACCGCTTCGTTCTCCAGTGGTTACAGCCACCCCTTACATCAGACAAGCTTTCCTCTGTTCTGACAGCCAGTTCTCAGAGTCCTCAGCCAAATAAACCGAGCACAATAAATGCTTGAGAACCCAACCCAAACCTGTGAAAGCATTTCTTAAGTATGCTACATTATCAGTGCTTGTATAACGCTGTGGGAATAAAACAATACAATGGGAACAATTTCTTAGAAAAAAATAACATCCTAAAGACAGATTAGATTTCAGAGCTCCAGCTTCTATATGATAGATCATATCCAATCATCAAAAAAACAAACAAAAACAAAACAATAGCTGCACAAGTAGCTGCAGGAATCGACTGACAGGAGTGAAACTTGGTGGGTAGGTTTGACATCATGACACATTCAGATTCAAGTTTCATACTTACGCATGTGACGTAAGTAAGGACGGGTCTTATCTCTGTACACGACAGAGGACAGCATGCATTACTGTCCTTAACACCACGTCACCGCCACCAAGAGGGTTGAGAGAGATGGTGATCATTCATGTGTGTGTGACAGACGTGTATATCAGACATTTACGGAAATACGGAACAAATTTACGGACATTTATTAATAATACAAAACAAATCGCGCCCCGCAACATTTAATTGCCAAATAAAGGACGATTCCGTATTTTACGGGACATGTGGCAACCCTAGAGCTAACACACATCTGGCAACCCTGAGAAAATATTACATTTCACAGCTTATTGAAAAGAGGGAAAATAAATAAATAAATAATTTAATAAATTAAACAAAGGAGATAACAGCTAATTCAAATGAAATACCTGCTCGGTGTAATATCTCTCACTCTTATTTAAACAGCCACCAGCAATACTCTCTCAGCACTTTCTCTCATATCTTCTAATCATGTATCTCACTACTTACACAGAATAAGCTTAATTAACTTTATACTTACAGCTGTGGAGCTTCACAAACCTCATATTAACTTTACCAGTCACATAATAAATGAACACCCTGGGCCAGTGAACTCAAACACCAAACTGGCTTCACCACTGGCAACAGACATATTCAACCTGCTGCACTGGGCTGCTCAGTCGGTTAACATGACTCACTCAACGAGTTAAATAACCTGAGCTTCAGTAGGAAATTATAAACAGTATGCTACTACTGCATTAATCCCTCATTAGAAGAGCAAACAGCGTCTCGGAGCTTATACTAACTTCTACTGGAGCTCCGTGTTAATGGGCTGAGCTAGCGCCATGTAGCTTAAAAACACCGGCTAATGTCGGTGAATACGCCTTTTAAATGGCCACCAAACAATACTTCACTCACAACAGGGTCTCTGTGGACATTTTACTGTCTGTTTCGTTCACTTTTTCGTACATGGAGAGGAAAGGATAGAGAATATCCACAGTACACAGACACAGCACTGCTCACAGCTGCATTAGAGTATGAGTGATGCAAGCCCAGCGTGCGCTATACCGCTCCCTTCGCTCAGTCCGAACCAATCGCACATCGATCACTTAGGCTCAACCAATCGATAACCCAGTAATAGCTCCTGTATATAAATACTCTCTTTAATAACAATATTCGAATAGAAAATATGTTACCCCTATTTTTTTCATATGTGTCGTACCAGACTGTCATGGAGTGACTCAATATGGCAGCGGGTCATCTTCAGTGACGAGTCCTGCTTTAGTCTTGGTGGAGACGCCCAACGAATCCGTGTGTGGAGGCACCGTGGTCAGCACCAAGATGGACGGTTTGTTGTGACACGTCCAGAAGACCTGGTGTCCCTCCACCTGCACCCCTACCGCACCATCTGCAGGAACTGTCTGAGGATGTTCAAGCTGCATGGGATGGATTATCACAGGACATCATTAGGAACCTCTACAGCTCCATACCGAGACGTCTGGCGTGTTGGGTTAGCAAACACGGCGGCCCGACGCCATACTGAGAGACAGACTTCTGTATGTGTAGCTCAATAAATATTGATCATATCAGTCTAAATTTATCATCAGTTATTGATCCTGGTCACCTTTATCTTCCTTCCCAACAGCACTGCTCTCCCACACCTCCTTCTGGGTGCAGCTAAAAAAACAATATAAACAGCTTCTATACAAAAGACATTAATGGTGTTGATGTTTGGTTTGATCCTACTCTTCGCTGGATACAGTCTCTGACTTTGCTTGTTTGTTCAGTTGGTTTCACACTGCACCAGATAACACATGTGGGTTGTTTTCAGTTTTTGATCAGAAATTACCCAGAATGCTCTCTGACATTCTCACACCCAGGCCACCCTGAGAACAAACAAACATAAGACTCAGATGGTTAACCTTCATCAGGAAGCAACAGGTCACTGATTCTTTGGCAACAAGATACTCAAAGGTATGTATGTTTTTTTCATAGCTCTGTTAGCAGCAGGTTCAATTGCATAAACAATTGGAGTGTCTGTAAAAAGGGAACTGAGACCTGTTATGCATGCTGGACCGGTTCAGTAGCCTGCACATGCAGCAAAATGGCCAAATTACCATCAAACAACATTACTGTGAAGGTATCGCAAATCTGTCTGGTGTAGATCGCATGAGCTAGCTAATAGTTCAGTGGCTATCTGGTAGTGTGGTAACACTGACAACTCTGTTCCAATGTTCAGCCTGATCAGGAATGATCTGCTAGTATACACACAAAAAAAGATGGTTCCTCAAGGGTTCCTTAGTAAAAGAAATTGTTCTATCAATGGTTTAAATAGCAGAAAAAGAGTTCTTCTACTTTTTGCAAGCTTGACGTAACAATAGAAGAATCTATTCTAAAAGGTTCTATACGCGACCAGCTACAAGATATTTTCCACCAATTTTGAGAACGCTTTGACAGTGCAACAACTCATTTTAGCATGCTAAAGGTTCTTTGTGGGGCTTCCCTCTAGAAGTCGACGAGTCAAATCGTCAGTCGGAGACCCTTTAAGTCGACTGAGACCCTTCAAGTCGACTGACAACTGTGACCTTTTTTTCCCCCGTAAAACAGGCTAAAGCTTACAAAAATGCACAAGAACTTTAAGGATGTAAAAATCATTATTAAAAGGGGGATAATAAATATATATATTTAGGTTCTAGCTGGAATATGGCGTGTGCTTGCTTAAAAATGAAATCCACGTGACACCGTGCACTGGCAGTTCACCACTGAAGGAAGCTGAAGCTGTGAAGCTGAGACACACCGGTGGAATGATGTCTCAGAAAAGTCTGGAGGAGCTCCTAAAGAAGAGAATCCGAACAAATGAAACCGAACTCTGCTCCTCATTTAGTCAGACGTCCAACACTGCTTCAGACCAGTGAGCTGACTTCCGGTTTAGACATAACGGCTGTTTGCAGTGAAGGGAAATGGACTGAAGATGTTTTTATTAGAATTCCATTATTTTAGAACCTAAAGTACAGATATGTTTATTTATTTGTCTACAGCGATACAGAGATTATGTTTATTTAAAGTTTAATACGCCTGCCGATAAATGAGAAATAATTATTCCACTGCGGGGAATATAATAATTAACTGTTTCAGGTCTACCATTCTTCTTTTCATCTAATAATAATTTAAATATGGACTAATCTGGTTTTATTTAGCAGGTCATTATTTATGAGAGATGAAAGACGAAGGGTCCTCCTACTGAAGAAGCTGTTAGAAGTGAGATTAAAAAGACTATAAGCTATAAGCGCTAATGTTTAGTATAAATACGCGCTGCTGCCCAGCGCTGTATCCTGTAATTAAATCAGGCTCCAGTTCAGATTTATCATCATAAGCCCCGCCTCTTTTAGTTCAGAAATATGATCCTTTGACTCTGCTGACTTTCTAAAGGAGGAGGACGTCAGATCTGAACCGTATGCAGACTGATTTACTAGATAATGCACATGGAGAAGAAAACGTGAACGAATAGTCGAATCGTCCACCAGGACGGGCGAATACGATTCGCCTGACAAAATTCTGATTTGGGTACAGCCCTAGTTCTTTGAGTGTTCATGGTTTTATACTGAGCAAATGTATTTCCTATGAAGAACACTTGAAGAACCATGCTTTTAAAGTTTGTTCAGCTTTTTGTTTGGACGTATAGTTCTCATACAGTTATCATTAAAATACATAGGAATAATCGGAGTAACAAGTTTGTGTGTCAATATCAATTCTACCACACGCGTTTCAGCATCAGAAGCTGAAGGTCTTGTGTACAACCTTCATTTCTTCTGAGTACAAAGCATCAGGTATGAGTCTGAGTTTTAGAACAGGTTGGGTTTAATCTGGTAAATGGAAATGCTGATATCGGTTGGTTGAACAGACCTGGTTTACAGGCCTTCGCTAGCTGTCTGCTGACTCATACTCTGTAATTATCAGACACATCAAACCAAAAAAGCAATCTCACACTTCTGCTCTGACCTCTGAGAGGAAGATGTGACAAGTGAAAGAGGTGGTGGAAGGGCAGGACCAGCTGTTTGCTTGCATTAAGCGTTTGAGCCAATTCACATAGAGCCTTAGCAGCTGAAACTGGACATACAGACCGAGAGAGAGAGAGAGAGAGAAGCATTCTGAGCTTTAGAAACCTGCAGAGAAGATAAAGATGAAGATGAGCTGGATGGGGTTGGTCCTGGGGCTGGGCCTGCTGATGGCGATCTCCTCAGATGCTGTCCGTGAGTTCATAACATCTCAACACATTTTCTGGTTTTATAAAATCAGCCGTATGAAGAAGTTTGAAGAACACCCCTGGTCAAATGTTAGCTGAAGTTTAAATGAATAGACTCTGCAAAGAACATCCCCAAATATGTCCACAATTTTCAAGTTGTACGTATGTAATACGTCCCATAACAGCCTTACTCGGTAGTGGTGTAGTAGCGAGCAGCATAGTAGTTTTAGCCCCTTTTCAGAATAAATAAAGGATCCAGTTCTGGATGTTTCATAATAAGGAGCTTTTGATGGTTGAGCTCAGGTCATTTAACCCTGAACAGTTTGTGTTTTGTGTTTGGGTTTATACAGCAACTAAACATTTCAGAAAAAGAGTATAAACAAATTTACAAACAAAAAAATTACATTTCAGAAAACAAAACATAACAAAAACAAAAACAAATTTAAAAATGAAAAACAATTACATTTCAGAAGACAAAATTACCGAGTTACAAAGGCAACTTAACATTTCAGAAAAAAGTATAAACTAATTTACACATGAAAAAAAATTACATTCAAGAAAAAAAAAAACGAAAGCACAAATAATTTTACAAGGGCAAAAAAATACATTTCAGAAAACAATAAATTACAAAAATAAAAACAAATTTACAAGACGTGAAACACTTTTACAAACTCAGAATTCTGATAGGAAGAGTGGGTCTAACACACGTGTTCTGGACCCTTATCGATCAGAGTTTGGCGGTGGAGTGGAGTTTGGGATGGTGACGACGCTAAAGCATGGTTTTCCTTTTTGAGGTACGTCTTTTATCCAGCTGGTACGCGTCTGTTTCCCCGGTGGACGAGTTTAGAGTTTTTATAGAGCAGACAGAGGAAATGGTAATGGAAATACAATACCATGCTTTAGCGCTCACCATCTCAAACTCCCCTCCCTCACAACAAACACTTCCTGTGTGTTAGACCCGCCCTTTCCGTCAGAATTCACAGTTTGCAAAAGTGTTTCACATCTTGTGAAATTGTTTTTGCTTCTGAAATTTTGTTTTCTTTTTTTTGTACATTTATTTTTATTTCATTTTCTGGAATGTTCATTGGTTTTGCACTTCTTGGTTGCTGTAGTGAACACACTACAACATTAACTAACAGCTGCTTCTCTTGGTCCTCATCAGCTCTAACCCTTGGCCATCCTGACCTGTGCTGTTTCAAGTTTGTCACTTTCAAAATTCCTGAAGCGAATATCCTAAAAATTGAGAAAACGCACCCGGACTGCCCAAAGCCAGGCTACGTGTGAGTATCCATCTATTTATACACAATGTAAGCTCACCCGATAAAACATGAGTCACACTGCTTGTTTAAGGTGGCAGTACCCTGCTCCTGCAGATGGCGCCGCATGAGGATGATGGGACTATAAATCCCTGCAGGGTGTGAGTGACGGGACCCATAGATTGGGAAGAGGTGCTACAGTGCAGGGAATGTCTCGTTCCATGTGTGGAAAATGGCTCCAGAGCAGATGTTAATGATTGGCTAAAAGGAGGGACTGCATGTGGGCGTGGCCAAAGACCATAGTGTGGAGGAAGTAGCTGAATCTGCAGGTGTATGGAAGCGTACGGTCATACGGGTCTACCAGCAGTGGATACAATCCCAGTCTACAGGGAATTCTCCTCGGAACTGTGCCAGGGAAGGCCTCCACCAAATCTGGACCACCTGACCAATTTCTTTAATCCAAGAATGTTTGAACACTGATGTTGCCTGCACATCAGCTACACATCCTTTCAGACCTCTACAGCATTGAGGTGCCAGTTCAAAGTGGAGGGATGGACAGAAACACCAGTGGAGGTTCTCAGACTCGGGGCAAGAGTGGAGCTTGATGTTCTCCTCTGCTGTTTATCCGATGGGGACATTGTTGCTAGCTCTATCAAGTCTTCCAGGTGGTTGTTAGGAGTCTCTTTTGCTTTTTGGGGCTTTCAATTATGGGCTGGAGGTTTGGGAACCAGCCTTGTGATCAGAAGATGACTGGTCCAATCCCCTGAGCCGTCAGGACACAACCGATGTGCCCTTGAGCAAAGCACCTAACCCCTAACTGTCCCCGGGCACCGTAGACAGGGCTGCCCAACGCAAGTACGCTCACTCCCCCCCAATTCTTTGATGTAAGGGTGTCTGAACGCTGATGTGGCCTACATCCCCAACAGCGATGATATGTGGTTTGCTGTCTTATGACGCATATAAACATATTTGTTTCTATATTAAATCTGATTTCTATCTTTCAGGATTACTACGAAGATGAGAAAGCTGTGCAAGGAGGAAGGAGTGCTGAAGAAAGACTAGATTTCAGCACAGCAGCTTCAACACAGCCCAGACGCAGCACACAGAGCAGCTGCAAGCTTTATGCAGCATGATTTTATCCATCAGTAAAATATACAATATATGATAAACGAGACAGCTTCTATGCAGAATGGGCCGCATATTTTCAATACCAATATTTCCAGTGCTCATGTTCTGCTGTGGATTCTAATAAAACAATGCATCGCATACGTCTCAGCTGAGTCATTTCTAAAGTCTTAGTGTTGCCTGGATGTTATATAAGTGAGTGATGCAGTTATAGTGATATGGTAGTGATGCTGCAGAGGCTGTGTGTGATCAACCAGATAAGCATGCGTGCTGTGTTCAGTAGAACCTTCTCCAATACTAATGCGCAGTGGTGCGCAGTGGTGACACGACACTGAAAACAAATCAATTCATATAATGTAATTAATGAAATGCCAGTACATGCCAGTCTCAGAGGAGCATGAGGCTCCTTTCAGTGAGTCTGGGTGTTCCTACATCTTTCTCTTTTGGTTGGGCTGGTTTCACACTGCACTAGCTGAAGTGCACCAAATTACACATGTGGGTTTTGAGAAACTGTGCATGTGCTCTAAGACTCTCACACTCACCATCATGAACACAGAGTAACAGGAAACAGAGGCTCTTAACGTCTATGTTCAGCCGCTGACCAAACAGCGCTTCAGCTGTACAGACTTATCCCTGGTGGGCAGAGTACACAGCCCACGTAGTGTAGGTAAAGTAGAAATCCCCCGATATAGTAGTTCTTCCTTTAGACCTCCACTGGAGTAACAGTACTAAAGTATGTACCTTCAGACGTACTTAAGTATGGAGAGTAACAGGAGCATGATTTATCATGGCTCTAAAGTCCTATTATCTGACACATTACACTTACTGAATTACTGTACACTACTATACCGCACACTGTGTACTACAGTAGTATGTACTGCACACTGTACACGCCCCCTGTGTGTGGTATACAGTACAGTAACCAGTCCTGACCCACAGTGTAGTATACTAATACACTCACATGGCCAGTTACCTCACATTTACCTCAGAGCTGTTATTACTGTATCCACTGTTTAAAGCTAGCTGCTGCTAACGCTGCTCAGTTCACCTGAGATACGGTTAGCCTAGCTGTTAGCTCCCCTCGGCTATTTCACTCTAAAACTGACCCTCTAAAGCGAGTTCATCTTTTATTAATCTTCAGACCTGTATATTTAACTTTCTGAGGCTCATCCTGATGAATACACACCCCACTACAATCACTACACCCACATTTATACTCAGAGCGGGGTGCGGTTAGCTCCCCAGTGTTAGCCGCCGTGCACTACATGTTTACAGTTTGGTCACATACTACATACTACTATTAGGTAGATTTAGTATGTGAGTACAAATACAGCCTAACACATTACACTTACTGAATTACTGTACACCAAGTTTAAGCATGTCTGCTCAGATGACATGCACTTAGATATGCCACTTCCCCCACTAGCTGTAGTGCGCAGCACAGAGTTCAAATCTGGTGAACTTTTTTTTTTTCATATTTCTGCATAGATATGATCTAAACAGATTTTCAGACAGGGTCCTAATAATACTGGGTCATTAGTTGATTGGGGAAAGGATCCAATATTTGATATCACTGAGCATTAACACTTTGAATTAAAATGTTGAATATTCTTTCTTTTAAATATATTTGTTTAATCAGGTTTGGCTCATTTTAATCATGTATAATTTCCATTTCTATTTTATTAGAAATGGAAATAGAATAGAATAGAATCCTTTTATCATCAGTGCATATGGATACAATGAAATTTAGTGCAACAGTTTCCAAGAAGAAACAATAAACAATAAAAGTTAAGATATTTAGAAATATCTTAAATTAGAAATTTGCTCAATGAGAGAATTATCCTGGTACTGTATTTTCTCACTGGTAAGACACTTTGAATGGCCGCAGTGTATAAAGGGAGCTGAACTGAATCTAGAGAGAAACGTCTAGCTGCAGTTATTCCTGTGGGTTACACAATACACACTCATAAGGTGACCAGGATCAATAACTGATGATAAATTTGGACTGATATGATCAATATTTATTGAGCTACACATACAGAAGTAGAAACACACCAAACCAATAATTACACTGAATAAAAGTGAATGAATAAAATAAATTATATCTGCCAGGACGGATATGAATATAGCATCGTATTTTATACATTTAAATATGAGAATAATGCATATTAAGTCATAATTATCACACTTATTGTTAAATATATAAAACAGACATGAAAACTAAGTGCATACCTGGATGTATATTGTTGGTGTCCAAAGAAAACCATGTATCTCCAAAATGTCAGCTTTACAGGAGAGGCCAAAACCTAATTTCATTCTAATGTAAGTCAATGGAACCAGACATCTTCCCAAGCTATTTTGGGCCATTTCTGTTGGTCCTGTCATTATGAATTTTTCACACAATGTAAATGTCAGCTCATGCGATCAAATGATACATAAAAGTAAAAATTTTAAAAATTGAGATACGTGTTTTTCTTTGGACAGCGACGATATACGAAAGTCCATTCCGGCCACTTAAGAAAAAAAGGCCATATAGATAGTGAGAGATAATTATTGGATAGTTAGTCAAAATTATGAGAGTCAGAATTGTAAGATTTTAATTATTATGAGATAGTAAGTCATAACTATGAGACAGCAGGTAATGATAATGAGATAGTCAGTCATAACTATGAGACAGCAGGTCAAAATAATGAGATAGTAAGTCATAACTATGAGACAGCAGGTCAAGATAATGAGATAATAAGTCATAACTATGAGACAGCAGGTCAAGATAATGAGATAGTCATAACTATGAGACAGCAGGTCAAGATAATGAGATAATAAGACATAACTATGAGACAGCAGGTCAAGATTATGAGATAAGTCATAACTATCAGACAGCAGGTCAAGACAATAAGATAGTCATAGCTATGAGACAGCAGTTCAAGATAATGAGATAGTCAGTCATAACTATGAGACAGCAGGTCAAGATAATGAGATAGTAAGACATAACTATGAGACAGCAGGTCAAGATAATGAGATAGTCATAACTATGAGACAGCAGGTCAAGATAATGAGATAGTAAGACATAACTATGAGACAGCAGGCCAAGATAATGAGATAGTCAGTCATAACTATGAGAAACTGTCTGGCCTTTTTTTCTTCATGTGGTGGAAACAGTCTTCCATTTGAATAAGACAGTAAAGCAGATAGCCGTGACAAACAGCAGCCAGCCCCGTATCTGCCTGCGCTAATCTCTGTGTGAACCAAGATCCACAGAGAAGGTGGGGTGGTGGGGGTTTAGCTCGCACCTTACAGGAAGCTACAGCATGCTAAAGCGCTTCACACATTTACTCAGCAATTCTATCAAAACCACAAAACACACGTTCATAAAACATCCAGATGAAGAGCTGTGAAGGCATTTCGGTTCATATTCGACCATGTTTATGATTTTCTACCCCGTATTAAACACCTGTAACCGCTTATTAAACAGAGAGCTCGGGGTACACCAGCCTCTCTCCAGCAGTGCTCTAAGGTCAATGAAGACGGTTTGATGATGCAATTGCCCCGCCCCCAATAGAAATGAGGTGGAGTAAACGAAAAAATATGAATAAAAATAGAAAATAACAATATTTTATTATCTCCCTGTTACTTAAATAAAATAATGATGATAAAAGTTTATTTTTAAAAAATGTAGTTTTATATATATATATGTAAGTGTATATGTTATGGAATCGTTTTCTTTTATCTACTTGGAGGACTAATTATGTTTTAGGTCAGTACATAATACAAACTCTAAAGAGTTAGCACAGTATCAAGCAGATTGTTATTCAATACATGCCAAATCAGCCTTATAATAAAAACACGATTATTATTATTATAATTATTATTATTATTAAAAATATAATAATTAATAATAATAATAATAATAATAACAATAATAATAGTAATAATAATAATAATACTTGTACTAATAATAATAGTAGTGGTATCAAAATATGTTGTAGCATTGCACCTTATCGGAAGCTTTGTGTTCAGGTGTAGCGGAGGTGATGAAGGCATGTAGACTAACCACCGTTTCTTCTCCTCCTCATCAGCTTTTGGTATGGGTCCACCTGTACTGTGCTGCGTCAGGTTTGTCACTATGAAAATTCCTAGAGCGGAAATCATAAAAATTGAGAAAACACACCTGAACAAAACCAATCACCCTTCGCTGGCTAAGAGTAAGGTTGTGGATGCGCTCTGTGACTCACATATAGCAATTTCAGCACAAGGCTCACCGGCCAGGCCACAGATCTTGGAAAGGGTACCACATACAGCAGACCAGTAGGCTGATAGGCTGATATCCAAAACATATGACATAAACCTACCATTTTTATAGTGCATCTGAGATATCCGCCACTCAAATGTACATGATGGAGAACCTTGAACTGTATTAGAGCCAGCCGTGCAGAAGAGGTGCTGTCGGTTTCTCTCTGCAGAGCACTTTCCACTTTTTTTTTATTCTGTCCACAGAGGTACAGTTCATAGATATAATTACGGAATAGGTGTTTGAGATGGACTCTTTAGTGCTGGGTGGAGTTTCTAATAAAGGATCCACCGGGTTCCTCCGAGGGAGGTCAGGAAATGTCATACTGTGAGTTTAAGTAAAATAGCGAGCCTAAAAATACCACCATAGGTCCGACTGGCTAAAGCCAAACTTACTATGCAAGTCTCTAAAACCCCGTCGATATATAAATCACCCAATATTCCCTTTTCCTACCAAAGTTTGGTCCAGTTTAGCTGGAAGAAGTAAGTTATCATTGCAAAAGGGGCTTTGAATAAAAAGAGTCTGCCAAATTTTTACATGCTGCCGAATTTGGCTCCAAATTTTGAGAGTAGATATCAACACAAGCTAATATTCCAGTGGCGTCAATTAGCATCATTTCAGCTTTTGGTGGGATAGATTCTGACACAGGGCACGTCAACCTGCAAAACATGCATTGCATGTATATGACCCATAGAAGCACCCCCGCCACACTACGTTTACATTTACAGCATTTAGCTTCTTTTCAGAGCCTCTTCCAAGGCTAACCATATTACAGGTAGGCCAATGTAGCGTTACGAGTCTAGCCCAAGGACTCTAATGGGTGTACCACAGCCACCCAGACCAGGAATCGAATCCCAATCAACCACATGGTATGGTAGCTCAATGACAAGTGGTGACACCAATGACACCAACACTAGCACATACAGCCTACGTGGGTAACATCTGCATGCATTCATTTATGCCTTAGAGGTCTGTCTGCCTCAAACCTCACAGCCCAGACTGTACTGTAGGCCAGAAACACTAACCCAGCCTGAACCCATTCCCCAGATCATTCTGAACATGACCTTCAACCTGAACCTCAAAATCTTCCAAGCCTTGTAGCTTGTAGCTTCACCGTGGTAGTATATTCTGCACCTGTGCTATCTGTGTTAGCAGCTGTAGCTTCTTATGAGTTAGCTAGTTAGCTAGACATTCTACATCAAATCTGATTTGTATCTTACAGTGTTACGACCAGGAGGGGCAAGCTCTGCAAGGAAGACAGCCACCTGGGGGAACTCTAAGTTTCGGTGTTGCAGCTTTAACACAACGAAGAAGCAGCACACAGAGCAGCCAAAGGCTTTACGCAACGCTTTAATCATCGCATGATTTTAGCAATCAGAGCTTCGATTATTCAGCATTATCAATCAATGCATAGTAAAAATCTCTGCAGGGTGAAGTAACATCCTAAACACAGATTAGCTTCTATACTATATACCCTATAGCTTCTATACAATAATCATAGTGATAGTGATAGTAATAGAGAATGTACTTCATCTTTTTAATTTTTAATTTTTATTAATGCTTATTTTCTTCTGTGGATTCTAATAAAATTAGCATTGCATACATGTCATGTGAGTTATCTGTATTGTTTTAGCATTACATGGACGCTATATAAGAGAGATGCAGTGATAGTGATGTAGTAGTGATACTGTATAAGCTGTATGTGCATTCATATTCACAGAACCGCATAAACAATGTGTAGTGATGAGATAAACATTAGCTGGCTCCACCTCTGATGACGTGCCAGTCTGTTTACGAATGGTGCCAGTGGTTGTTTAGGGTATGCATTTCACTGGCATTCAGCCTCCGACTCTGCTAGCTAAGATCTCTAAAGGCTGTTTTCATAGCCAATCAGAGGCTGGGTTTTTCTGACACTGTCTCTTCGTTGCTTGGTTGGGCTCTTAATATCTACGTTCAGGATTAAGCTACAGGTTCTTGGTCGTAACACGCTCAAAGGCCTTTAATCACTGGGGCACTTAGCGGCAGCTCATTGCACAAACAAAATCAGCATCTGTAAAGTGTATACTGATGATACAGGGAGATTATACGGGGAGCACAGCTCTGATGTGCACAGAGGCAAGCGTGCTTTGATGTTCAGATATCTCACTTTGGTGGGGACCACATAAAAAAACAAGGCCATGCTAGCAGTGAACCAAAACAGGGGTCACAAGGAGGAAATGAAGATCCCCAGTTTCTGCCCCGATCATTTCAGTTGGTTGGTCAATACAAGTGTCAAATTAAAGTGTAAAAAGAAAGTAAATCTAATTTAAAACTAGAATGAATGGGAGTCTATGGGAGGAACAAGGGATGCAAACACAACACTAATAATAATAGTAATAATAATAATAATAATAATAATAATTTATTTTTATATATAGAGCATTTCAAGAACCCAAAGATGCTTACAATGATCACTTTACATAGATAATATGAGCAAGATCTTTTGAAGAATGGTTTAGGCTTGAGGCAGGTTATGAGCGAATGTGAGGAGATCTGTTTTAGGATTGGATTTTAACAGGTCTAGAAAATGCTCGGTCACCAAAGTCATGGAGGTTGGTGAGTAGCCCAGCTGTAGAAAGCCTACAGCTCTGGAAATAAATCAGAGCCCACTCCAGTCTCTTCTTAAATCAGCATCTCCACATGTACAGCAGGTTCTCAGTGAGGAAGGTTGGGTTCCAGCTTCACTGGCAAATACAGTGAGCGTCTGGTTCATAAGAACAAGCAGCAAACACACAGGACAACACAGCTACAGCCTGGCAGAGGGCCAAACCCCCTCTCTATGGACCGTGATGAGTGCCACCTCATTCCAATGTCCCTTACCCACCGTAAGATGACCTCGAGTGACCTACAGAGGGACTGGCGAGCGGTGGCTGGGGTGAAACGCACAGCGAGCATGGTTCTAAAAACAGGCTTCTGGAGGTCATTAGTGATTTCCTAAATAAACAGATCTAATACAATATCTGATCTGGAGTTTGGGAGGCATGGTTCCAGTAGTGTAGAGAATAAAACACAACTGGGGAATTCTGGTCCAACACAAACCCAGAACCTGTACAGCTAGAGAACCTGATCAGTTACAGGTGGGCTAATTTTTTCCCAGAGCTGTAGGAGAGTAAGAGCAGGTGTGTAAGGATGGAGAAGACCAGATAGGTAAGAAGGAGCGAGCGTGTTAGGAGCTTTATAGGAACGTAGAAGAACTTACTGGATCTCCAGGGATACTGGAGAACGGGTGTATTATGGTGACGTGCGCGGGTCTAGGTGATATGGGCACTAAATGAGAGGGTTGGATCGAGGATGATACCCGGATTTCGGGTCAGTGGGGAAGAAGAGAGAGCTACATCATCAATGGGTTGTTGGTAAGCTCCAGTTCTACACCCACTTCATTAGGTACACCTCCTTGTATCGGCACTCATGTATCGTCATGTGTGTTTGAACAGGCTCACTGACCATACAAGACATTCTGTAGGTGTACAGGTACAGACTGTAGTCCATCTGTTTCTCTGTATACTGTATTACCCTGTTCTTCAATGGACATGACCCCCACAGGACCACCACAGAGCAGGTACTATATGTGCGGTGGATCTTTCTCAGCACTGCAGTGACACTGCAAGTTAAAATAACAGCACTGATCAGAGAATGAGAAGGCCAGGAGAATGAGCTGACAGACTGTTTTATTTGCACAGCATTAAACGAACACAGATAGTTTGAATAATTAAAGCACTGATTAATAAAATTATGCAATGAATAAAGTGCTGCAGAAGCTTCTGGCTGCTCTGTGTGCTGCGCCCAGGTCTTCCTGGAGCTGCAGCACTGCGATTTAGGTTTAGCTCAGCTGGACGTTCTTCTTGCAGAATTTTCCTTTGGGTGTTGTAACCCTGAAAGATACGAATCAGATTTAATATCCAAACAAATGTGTTTATGTGACATAATAAAAGCAATAAGAACAAATGATGTTGTTTATATCAGAACAAAACCTCGTATTTACATCCGCTGTTCTCTACATTGAGCCAAAATCTCGTTTTGAATGGACCAATGGGAATGCTCGAAAATTGATTTAGGAAAAATCTTGTTTTTATTAAAGCAGCACTGTGTGATACCTGTGGTACACCTGAGAGAAGCCTCATTACAGAGTCAGGTACGGTGGCCGAGAAAGCCCAACGCAGTGCATGTTAAAAACGCGCTGCAAAGTCTCAAAACACAAGCATTAAAATGACACGACTTGCACAACATTAGCCGAACGTGCGGCAAGATCTGAAAACACAAGCATCAAAATGAGACTGCTTGCAAACCATTAACCGAACGCGCTGCAAAGTCTCAAACGCGCAGCAAACACTGAAAACACATGCAGCTTCCAACACACATGCAGAAAGCCTCGAAACACAACAGTGTTTCCGAGGGACACTGAAAGTGGACGGACACATTCGAGAGCGGGCTGCGTGGACCTGGACGTAGAGCCGAGACAGCCTGAGTTCCAGCAAAAGTTTATCTGTTTATTAATGAATATATATATATATATATATATATGCATGCACCTTTACCTGAACAGTTTAATGTAGAAATATTTGCTGTATAAAGATGTTCTCACATATACACACTGCAAAAACAAGAACCCAAACAGTAACCAACAAAATTTACGGTTCCAATGGTTCTTTTTTCCACCTGCTCGAGATAAAGAACCATTAACATCATTGTGATTATTTACTGTTCTGGTCCTTTTATGTCACTCTAAGCAGCTAACTAGGCTAATTAGCTAGCGAGCCTACTTCCGGTTTAGCTTGTTGGCTGCAGTGAACTGATAAACTGTACAAACACCCACACACACGTCTACATTCACACAGAACCGTGTGGAGAATCAAACCCAGCTTTTTTTTCCTCTGTTGAGTGTTCATATGAGCAGAAACACTTGTTCTGTGGTTGTTAGTGTAACCCTGCTAAATAATTAGCAGAAGTAATAATAATAATTTCCAGATTTAAATATTTTAATATTTAAATAGTTCATCTAATTGTTCTTAAATAAGCTCTCTTCAGTCTCTGTATATTTTTCTGGCTTTTATTTTATTGTATTCTATTTTATTTTGTCCCATAGCTCTCTGCGTTGGGGTCTGCTGGGAAAAAGGGGCGGGTCAGAGAGGAGGAGGCGGGAAAGAGGGACTCTGAGAAGAAAGTTCCAGAAAGAGTGGTCTCTGTGGCGAACGGAGAAATATACAGTCCTGCAGTTGTGTTATTAGCTCAATATCACGATAAACTGTAAAGTCGCGGCTGTAAGATAAGTGACATGACGGTAATGTTCTGTTATCACTTGTGTTTACTGCGTACAGAGATACGTTTAAACCTCATTTAGGTGCACGTGAACCTAGCCATGGATAGCACTGAGCCTCGTGGGGATAGCTAGCCCTGGACGTGTTTGGTTAGCAAAGCCAAGCTTTATCGTGTCCGACCCGAGCTCAAGACCTCGCCTGTTCACCAGACACTCAGAATAACCGGTAAGATAGCGGTTAGCCAGTCCGGCCAGCCGAACTTCCACCAGCACCCTGGGAGACTGGACTATTAGCCTAGCCACCCAAAGCTAACCCCCGTCGCCCGAGCAACCCCGCCCGCGCCGCTGCTGCCGCCGAGAGAGAGAGAGCAAGAACTCTCCAACTGGAGAGTAAAGGATTCACTAAACTGGGATTAGCTTCAGCTGCTAAACATAGAGGATCCTCAGTAAGGCTAATACAGCAGCTCTACCTGCTTTAAAAAGCTGGAGAACAGGAAAAACTGAAATAAAACCGTTACATACTGGGGTATATTTGACATTAAAGCCTTAAACACAATGCAATCTGACTGTTATTGATTTTTGATTGATTAGTTTTATCTGTTATGACTGAATTTATTGTAGGTTATCGTATAAACTGAGTTTATTTCATCTAACTGGGTAGAACTTGGATGTGTCCTAAATCCTGTTGTTTAGAAACACATGAATTAGTTTTATAGTTTATGATGAGCCTGTAAAGCCCGATTGGGATTTGGGGGGAGTTTTTCAGACCATGTCATGGTATTGTAATATGCTAGGCTAACATGCTAACCTGCTAATACCCAGTAAACAATAGTCGTCCGTGGGCGTCTAAAATGTGTTTAAATATAGTTAGGTACTTGTTCAAATGTTTACTGGGTAGGGGCTAATGATTTTGCCTGTATTGTTTGTCTTAGGCAAGAAGTTTTTTTTTGTATTTACAACAAAAGTGGAGTTACACAAATGACTCTTGGAATAAGGATACTCTTGGAATAAGGATACCTTCCCTTCCTTTCCACCTTGTTTAGGTAGCACCATTTAAAGACCTACCCTGGAGCCTACTAAAACTCAAGAATCTGTTCTAGCAAGATTGATCTTCTAACCCAACAAACACTGAGGACCAAGAGACCATAGGACCAGCCTATATATCAATATTGGGTTTGTTACTGCGTCTTTTCTCAATTTCTTCTTCGAATACATCTGGGGTTCATTGTCTTTGAAGTTGTGGTTTGTTTTTGACTTTCGAGTACATTAACCACAGTCACGAAGGTGCAGGGTGATGCCCCTTAGAGAATATATTCAGTGTACCTCTCAGTGGCGGGTGGTTACAGCCTCCAAATTCCCAAAGTCCTACACAGTGCAGCTTTAACTTTCCTAAATGTTCCCATGTTGGAGATACGAGGTTTTGTTCCAGCAGTGATCTTAGATCTTACATCCAAGGTAGATACTCACACAAAGCCGTGCAGAGGGCAGCCATGGTGTGTTTCTACAATTTCTTTTATTTCTGTTTTTGGAATTTCAGAAGTTGTGAATTTGAAACAGCACAGGCCAGGATGTTCAAAGACAAGAGCTGAGGAAGAGAAGAAGAAAGTTAGTGAGTCTTCTAATAGCGGAGCACCTGGATCTGCAGTTTCTGTACGCTCTACACTATTAATACTACTAAAAACTTTTAAGGGTGTGTGGTTTAAGCACCTGTCCACCTCAAATCCAGATTATTTTTCTATAACTTCTTAATCCTGGAATTTGTAATCCAGGACTGGGGACTGGATTTCTTAATAGGACCTCATTTGAAAAACCCTGGTCTATATTAAAGAACCCTTGAAGAACTCCTATTAAGGGTGCATGGTTTAAGAACTTGTCCACCTTAAATCCAGATTATTTTCCTATAACTTGTTTTGATCCTGGAATTTGTAAACCGGGACTGGGTGTCTGACATAACTCCCCCTGTCTTATATTGAAGAACTCTTGAAGAGTCCCTTTTATAGTGTATAGTTATGCACCTGTCCACCTTAAATCCTGGAATTTGTAATCCAGGACCGGGAAATGGATTTCTTCAAAGATTCTGATTTAAAGCCCCCTGTCTTATATTAAAGACCCCCTGAAGAGTCCCTTTTAAGGGTGAATGGTTAAATCACATTTCCACCTTAAATCCTGTAGTCTGGTCATTAGATAATCCAGAAACAGGATTTAAGGTCCTCTGTTCCAGAGGACGCTTGTTCATAAACTCAGCGACTGGAGTTCTGAGATTAATGGTCAGTACACGTCACGTCTCATTCTGCGAGTTGATTGGCCGGTTACGAAGCAGTAATCTGATTTTATTGCCCGACTTGTTTACAGTTTCCTTGTTATCTGATTCCCCAAGCGTGTATCACACGGCGATGCTCTGCAGTTATCAGATTACTGAGAGTTCATGTACACACTCACTGTGGTCGGAGCGTCTGGATTGTCGGCAATTTAAAAAAAGAAGACGTCTGCTGAAATAAATAACCTCTCAGATACACCATCAGTCAGATTCTCATTCTCTCTCTCTCTCTCTCTCTCTCTCTCTCTCTCTCTCTCTCTCTCTCTCTCTCTCTCTCTCTCTCTCTCTCTGGTTCAGGTTTTCTTATTCTATATCTCCCTCTATATATAATATAATAGACCATAGATACATATAACTTCTCTGTGTATCTGTCTGGCTTTCTATCTGGATCAGTCTATATGTATATAATCAGACAGAGCGAGTATGAGAGGGAGAGAGAGAGAGATCTGTGTTCTGAAATGACTCCTTGATCTCACCTTCCAGATAAAACTACGTCGTCAGTCAGTTCATCTCAGAACACAGACCTCTCTCTCTCTTTTGCAGTCTCTCTCACATTTTCTTACGCTCTCACTCTCATGCCCTTTCTCTCACTTTCTCTTACCCCCTCTCTCTCACACTTTCTCGATTTTAGTCATGCTCACTCTCTCACATTCTCCCTCTCTCTCTTTCGCTGTCTCTCTCACACTTTCTCTCACATTTGCACTCTTACACACTCTCTTTTTTACAGTCTCTCTCACTCTCTCATACACTCTTTCACTCTCTCTCTCTCTCTCTCCCCTCCTCTCTCTGTATTATCTGTGTGAGGCTTTTTAGCTTTTTAATTGTATATCTGATAGAGAAGGTCTGATTTCTGATTCTGTATGAAGTGATTAGTATGATAACTGGGGATGGATACCCCACCTGAAAGCCCACCTGTTACCTAGCTGTTGGTTTCCTGTGATGTGGTGTTTAGATTTATTTTGTCCAGTGAAGTCACCAGCTCAGTTCGGGGTAACCAGACAGTTTTCCAGTAAATGTTTATTTCCCCTCAGTGTCCTTTATGAATATGAAATGATCAGTACAGTAACAGTAAGGAGGTTCCCTGTTCCCCTGCTTACAAATATAGTCTCTGTGTTCTCCACCCTGGATTATAATGTGTTAATCTGTGTAGGTAGAGCTAGAACACTCACGGCCAGCATCTGAGGAGACGACTATCAGCAGGACCAGCCCCAGGACCAAACCCATCCAGCTCGTCTTCATCTTCTCTGCAGGCGTCTGAAGCTCTGACTGTACTCTCTCTCTGTCTGTGTCTCCAGTCTGCTGAATATGTGCTGATACTCACTCTCTCACTCTCTCACTCACTCTCTCTCTATCTTTCTCTCTCGCTCTCTCTCTCTCTCTCTCTCACACACTTCATTTTCAAGCCTTTATAAAGCCCCTACACCTCCTCCTCTCTCACCACATCTTCCTCTCGCTAGTGCTCTCGTATGATGGTGACCCGGCGATAGCAGGCCTGCTTTGTGCTGATAAACGAGTGCACAGTTTACCAGACAGTTACTGAAAACCTGTAACCCAGATTATGCAATTAGCAGTAACTCGTCAATACGTCACCCCAGTGGCCTAAACCGAGACTGCGCTGGTGTACACCCTTCTTCCCTGATGATTCATTGATTTAGGCCCAGTATAATCTATACTGCTCCAGTATATACTGTATACCCTATACTGCTGCAGTATATACTGTATACTCTGTGCTGCTCCAGTACATACTGTATAATCTATACTGCGCCAGTATATACCGCATACTCTATACTGCTCCAGTATATACCGTATACTCTATACTTCTCCAGTATATACCGTATACTCTATACCGCTCCAATATATACTGTATACTCTATACCGCTCCAATATATACTGTATACTCTGTACTGCTCCAGTATATACTGTATAATCTATACTGCTCCGGTATATATTGTATAATCTATACTGCTCTGGTATATATTGTATAAGGTATACTGATCCAGTATATACTGTATATTCTATACTTGTCCAATATATACTGTATACTCTATACAGCTCCGGTATATACTGTATACTCTATACAGCTCCAGTATATACTGTATACTCTATACTGCTCCAGTATATATTGTATAAGGTATACTGATCCAGTATATACTGTATACTCTATACTACTCCAGTATGTACTGTATACTCTATACTACTCCAGTATATACTGTATACTCTATACTGCTCTATTATATACTGTATATTCTATACTGCTGCAGTATATACTGTATACTCTATACTGCTCCAGTATATTCTGTATACTCTATACTGCTCCAGTATATACTGTATACTCTATACTGCTCCAGTATATACTGTATACTCTATACTGCTCCAGTATATACTGTATAATCTATACTGCTGCAGTATATACTGTATAATCTATACTGCTCCGGTATATACAAGATCCACAGTATGATGGTGACCCGGTGATAGCAGGCCTGCTTTGTGCTGATAAACGAGTGCACAGTTTACCAGACAGTTACTGAAAACCTGTTTAAACATTAGCAGTAACTTCAAACGTCACCCCAGTGGCCTAAAAGACTGCGCTGGTGAATTCTTTTCCCCTGATGAAAACACAGTTAATTACTGCTCAGCACTGACCCTATACATCTGAAATTCTATATTGCTACATCTGAACTTAACAACTCAGAAACCATGCATCTTCAGAAAGTCTGCAAAACCAGTCGCAGCATGGAAATAATTCTCAAAGGAGATGCGATATCTGGGACGGAAATTGCTGACAGACGCTGATAAGACCATAGACGCTCCCATTAGAGTATGTTTGTGGTTAGCTTGGATAGCTAATTACCTTTCTGATATGTAAGGTCTGTACCACTCTATGTGTTCAGTCCTGCACCGCTGTCTGAGCAGCTACACTCTACAACTACTTCCCTTTAGGATACAGTCAAGGCATGTGATCAGGTTCAGCTGTTTGAGAATTCTACTGAATGACCACAAAGTGTGATAGAAGGACATTTTTGCAGAGACTATCTCTCAATCTGACCCCATGCTGTTGTTAATCTGATTGACGTTGCACTCTGAAGTGAAAGCTCTTGAATGCAGTGGATTAGAAGCTTCTTGGCCTTCACTATCCAGTAGAGGGATCTATGGATGTGATCTATGATGATGAGAAGCTGAGACAATAATGGAAGCTTCTCTCTTCTCCCTTCTCCCCTTTGTCATATGGATTGTTGGTACGTTCCAGTGCCAATAAAGAACAGTTACTGTATGGTGAAGGCCAAGAAGCTTGGGATTCCCTGCATTAATGAACTTTCACTTCACTACCCAACATTATTCTGGCCTCTCCGCTCCTCATAATGACTTAATGACTTAATTATAAAAAATGACATAATTTCATTAATTCTATGTTTGTTTACTTATTTGTTCATCCATTGTGTAATTCAGTAACCAGTTTGCTCTTGCACTGGGTTCCTGGGGACCAGATGAACAAGGATTAGCATCACACTCCCATCTTCAGTCCAGGATCTCCACTGCAGAGTGGAGCTTGATGTTCTCTCTTTTAAAGATGAAAGCTTGAAGTGCTGTTTATCTGGAGAAGCGTTTGGGGCCATTTCGGGGGTCTACCAGGTAATTTTCTGTAGCTTTTAATCAGCTCCCGAACTTCAGGTATAGAAACTCAGTTTGCAGAGCTCTGCACTATGTTTCATTACAGTGAGTTTGGGTTATTTAACATTTTGCGTTCAATGTACTGAGCTGTAAATAAACCGTGTCACAGGTTTGCAGTAACTTGTCTGGTGACTAGTGCACTGAGCTTATCAGATATATCAGACCTGCTATCATGGGTCATCTTCATACTAGAGCACCTGCTCTGAGCTCTGAGAGGAAGATGTGGTGAACAGGGTGGGGCAGTGGGGGGCAGAGCTTTTAATAAACGATACAAAATTATGTGAACTGTGAGAGAGAGAGAGAGGGGAGATTCTCAGCAGCTCAAACTCTAAACACAGACGGAGAGAGAGACACAGTCAGAGCTTCAGAGGCCTGCAGAGAAGATGATGAGCTGGATGGGTTTGGTCCTGGGGCTGGTCCTGCTGATATCAGTCTCCTCAGATGCTGCCCGTGAGTGTTCTAGTTCTACATGCAGATCCAGATCCAGACGAGCACATTCTAACCAGGGGTGGAGAGTACTGAGGACCTGTACTTACTGTACTGTATCATTGTTAAAAGATTATACTTCAGGATTATTGAAACTAAATTTTTGTATTTGTAAAGTAAAACATTCCGGAAGTGAATCCTAATATTTTCACATTTGGACTCAAAATAGTTGTTGCAAATCTCAAAACCCAAGATCTATTTAAGCTCACTAAAATATTGACTAATCTATCCTCATAATACTTGCTGGTAAGACGGGGCAGATTTGCTATGCAGAGTGTGACTTATACACAACGTTCAAACTAATTTAATATTCTATAATAATATAAAGGCTGCAATGACTATTCTTCTGGAAACTTTTTGTTTATATTTAACTTATTATGATGACATATTAATTTATTTATTACTTTTTCAGTTAAATTTCAGTTTATCTGCATTGTGTCCACCTCTGATTATAACACACTAATAACACTGACTTTGCTACTACTACTACTATTTCTACAACTAAATATAACAATAATAATAATAATAATTTAAAAAATAATAATAATGATAAATGTCGCAGCAAGTGACGCTTTGCACGGTCCGAGCTGCCTTTCTACCAGAACAAAGTTTTGTACTTAGATATGCGCTTTGATAAGTTTTTTAATTCTCAAGCTTAAAGATTAACTAGGATCAATAGAGTCTCAATGCATTTATGTATTTATATGTGTATAATTTTAAGATCAGATGAACTGCTGATGATGCTGGTGAGAGCAATTTATTTTAGAAACACCAGCGCTACAATGGTTGATTGACAGATGAAGACCCTAATGAGCACAAAAGTCCATTTTTTTTTATAATTATTTAACTAGAGACTGCACAGAGTAATTCTAGACTGATTTTTAAAAGTTAGGGTTAAAATCCAGAGACTAGTTTGAAAAGTGACGTTCGCAAACAGTTGCTTCAGAGAGTTATTTGAGATATTGTACTACATGACATGAAACCAATTCTGACCAGTAGTACAAATATATAAATGTAATAAATATGTTAATTCCATGACCCCAGTGGGCGAATCATAAGAAACTTTACTGGATGTTAGAAAGTAAATATATAGACACGCCAATTAAGTGTCATTTTTATATGTATTTTTAGAGGGGTTCTTCTGCGGGTTCGGGGTCTGGAGAAGGTTTTCAGAATTCTTTCAAATTTCTTTGCAAAAGTAAATTTTGTATATTATGGAAATTTGAAAAAATATTATGCAGAGCTAAATAGTCCAAATGACAAATTGATTTTTGTTCCAGGGAACCAGTCTGTCACTTCATGCTTGAACCCCAATAATAATAATAATAATAAAAGTCACTGGCATAACCACAAAACAGTAATAACAATTATGTATTGATTATAAGCATATTTTTGCATTTTTTTTGTATTAATAGTAATAGTAGCTGAAGTGTTCAGGAAGTGCAGGTCCAGGTGATCCACAATTACAGAGCTTCATTAACTGTGTTCTCCTCTTCCTCAGCTGAAGGACCTGGCCATCCTGTTAACTGCTGTTTCAAGTTCGCCACTTTCAAAATTCCCGAGTCGGAAATACTGGAGATTGTAAAAACAGGCTCCCGCTGCCCACTGCCCGGCTATGTGTGAGTACCTCAAGAATATGGATATTCCTGTTGACCTGTTCATCATGAAGTCTGATACAATGTAAACCGCAGCTGCTGTTTAAACCATGTTAAAATGAAGGTACAAGGTTTAATCTCACTTAGACACATCGAGTTCTGGATTAAACCTGAGCTGCTGTTTAACAGGGGTTCTGGCCAGGCCTGTAGAGATCTGGGGCTCAGTCCGGGTTATTGTAGAGCTGTTTTAGAATCGGATTTGATCTTTAAAATGTGCAGCTGCTACTTTCTTTAGGGATGAAATGTCCCCGGCAGGACAGATGATGAGTTATAGAGTGTAACACACACCTTTCTGTTCCGGTAACTCACTATTAATCTCAGATGAACTTACTGAGTAAATAATAATGGAGTAAAGTTTATGAATTAAGAAGATTATAGATTTGCATTTTCTCTCTCTCTCTCTCTCTCTCTTTCTCTCTCTCTCTCTCTCTGTCTCTCTCTCTCTCTGTCTCTCTCTCTCTCTCTCTCTGTCTCTGTCTCTGTCTCTGTCTCTCTCTCTCTCTCTCTCTCTCTCTCTCTCTCTCTCTCTCTCTCTCTCTCTCTCTCTCTCTCTCTCTCTCTCTCTCTCTCTCTCTCTCTCTGTCTCTGTCTCTCTCTCTCTCTCTCTCTCTCTCTCTCTCTCTCTCTCTCTCTCTCTCTCTCTCTCTCTCTCTCTCTCTCTCTCTCTCTCTCTCTCTCTCTCTCTCTCTCTCTCTCTCTCTCTCTCTCTCTCTCTCTCTCTCTCTGTGTTTTAATAGAGTAGGTGAGCATGCCCTTCTACAGCAGGAGAGGTTGTAGAATATTCAGAGTGGCAGCAGCAGAACCCAGTGATATTACTGTATAATGTTTATATTAGAAAATAAGACTGTTAAAACGTTAATTGTAATTTCAGGGTTACAACGAAAAGAGGAAAGATCTGTATAAAGAACCTTTCCGGGAGGTAAAGCCAGTTCTGCCCCTTCATCACAACCCAGACCAGCACACAGAGCAGCTAACAGCTTCACACAGCCCTTTAGTCTCCACATGAAGTTATCACTCAGCGCTTTCATTATTCAGTGATGTAGCTGCACAGCTAATAGAAGCTCATTATTAATAATTACTCTATACAATATTTAATACAGCTTCTGTAATATACAATATACAGTACAGCTTCTACTTCTAAATCTCTGACTGTGCCGTCTGTGTTTTTCGTTATGACCATGTCTAGTGATGACTACTACAGAGAGAAAAACTTATCATCCTCCACAGGGCAGGAGAAACCCAGGCCACCTGAACCTGTCAGAGTTACAACACCTCGAGGCAAGTTGTGCAATGAGGAAGTGTATTCAGTGTTCAGGAGAATTACATTTAATTATATAATAAAGGTAATAATGTTCATTATTATTAATATTAGTATTATTATTTTTCATTACTTCACATATTTATTTTCACATAAAATTATGACAAAATAGTTTCTACCAATACTCTTTTCATTCATTTTACTCACTCACACTGTATTTCAAAAACAATGAAGAAAAAAGTGCCCAGTACAAAATAATATACTGACATTAAAGTAACAATAATAATAATAATAATAATAATAATATAGATGAACAGAAATAGAACATATACAATAAACTGAGAAATCATAAATCATTAAGATGTATATAATGACATCTCTTACTGTAGTAGCAGGTCGACAACATGGATCCATTGCTTGGTAAAAACCCATTTGTGAAGCCTTATCTGATCTGATCTGAATCTGATCAACATCCCATAGCTTTTGGATCCATAGGCAGTATGTGGGGGGATTCATCCATTAAACTCTAAAACACTGAACAATATTCCTAAGAGATATTCCTAGACCCTCCCTCCACCCCATCAGGCTTCCTGTAATGCAGCTGCTGGACCTTAGGGATATTCTACTGAAACACTTCTTGAAGACACATCCTTCCCCAAACCTGTAACTTAGACCAGAATATGTGAGTACGATTTGCCATTTGAGCGCCACGGTTTCTCCAGCATGAGCTACTTTACTTTATTCTCTGATTCCCATCTGCTTTATATTTGAGGAGCTCTCTAGGTTCATTAACAAACATATTTGATATAGCTGACTAATTACTCTCCCCTCCCATTTGAGACTCAGTAAGATCATTTTCTGTTGGAGTAGGTGTTATTAGTTTTTCAGTCTTTATGTGTATCTGATCAAATCCACCCTGGGGAGGTTAAATTCACCTTTCAGCTCTTAAAACATTTGAAGCTAAAAAGTGAATTTAACCCCCCAGGCGGATTTGATCAGATATCTCAAATTTCCTGGGTGACAAACTCAAATATGTGGAGGTAATTCAGATGGTGTCGCACCCTGCCATGTCCTGTTCATGTTTGTCTGTTTTATCTGGCTTCCTGTTTGTCTTGTCGTGTCTATGTGCTGTTTGTCACTCTGTTCCATGTGCTTCTGTTTGTTTTGGTCTTTTGCTCCTCCTGTCTCCGCCCTCTTGTCAGGCCCCTCACCTGTTTCTGGCTCCGCCCCTTCCCAGGTGTCTCTCGTTAGCCCTTGTTTTATACTCCACGTTGTTCCCTTTGTTCTTGCTTGGCGTTTGTTTCCATGTTGGTGTCTTGTTCCCCTACTGGTGTCTTGTTTTCATACCCGTCGTCTTGTCTCCTTGTCCATTGGCTGGGTCTCCGAGTTGGTCTTTTTGTATCTTGTGTTTAGGTCATTGTAGTGTTTTGTTTCTTGTTTGGCTTTTGTTTTATCTTGTTTGTTAGTCATTAAACTTGCGTTTGCATCCGGTCTCCACGTCCTATCTCATTTTGACTCCATTTTGTAAAGCCTGTATCTAAACTGTTGGGTATGAAGGTCTTCATGTGTCCTATATTTGTTAATAATGATATTATTTCGGGCGTATTGTATTTTCCATATTTTTAAAGTTACTGTAGACCACTCTCCCATTTCTTTTGTAGGGGTATCCATAAATGGTAAAGTGTGGGGTCTCTGGGGACATGCTTTTCTAATATTAAGCCAGTGTGTCCGTGTGCCATTCTGGATCCACATTAGCAAGGGTTTCATCTGTGCAGCCCAGATCTAATATCTCAGGTTCGAAAGTTTAAGCCCTCCGCCTGCCTTAGATAGTAACATTAAAGCCTAATCCTTGGGCGTGTTCTTTGTCAAAGAAATTAGTTTATCCCAGTAATCTTAATAATTATTTTATTAGTAATAGTATTAATATTAGTAGTAATAATAATAATAATAGCTGTAGTACTGAACCTCTTACACCCAGAATGCTGCTCCACATGATTGAAAATGAAAAGTAGATGATGTTATAAGGCACATTCTGGTCTGGTGTAGGGTGTTAAGCACATTGTGGGGTTTCTCAGTAACTACATTATCTAAACATGTCTCCTCCTCCTCTTCCTCAGCTCCTGTCAGCTCCAGACGTCCCATTCACCACGCTGAAACAACACATTTCCACTGCCCGAAGCCAGGCTATGTGTGAGTATCTGCGTTTTGACGGTATTAGGGCCTAATATCATTTTAACTAGCTCAGGAGATTCAGCACCGATCAGAAGGAAAGCATGCCACTCCAGGCCCATGAAATGCTTTCTACGGAGTCACTCCTTCGCTGCCCGAGCGGTGTGTTTGGGATCATTGTCATGCTGGAAGACCCAGCCATGAATATTTAATGCATTCACTGATGGAAGGATCTCACGATACATGGCCCTGTTCATTCCTCCCTTAACACGGATCAGTCCTCTTGTCCCCTGTGCAGAAAAACAGCCCCAGAGCATGATGTCTCCACCCCCATGCTTCACAGTAGGTATGGTGTTCTTGGGATGCAGCTCAGCATTCTTCTTCCTCCAAACACGACGAGTTGAGTTTTTACCAGAAAGTTCTATTTTGGTTTCATCTGACCACATGATCTTCTCCCAATCTACTTCTGGATCATCCATACACTCTCTGGCAAATGGTAATGGACATGTCCTGGCTTGAGCAGGGTGACACGCCTGGCCCTGCAGGATTGGAGTCCCTCTCGGCGTAGTGTGTTACTGATGGTAGCCTTGTACATCTCCAAAATGGTAACTCTACAGGAGAGGGCAAATACCTACTCTAAATCTAAAGCAAGTCAATGGAACCAGACTTTCTTCCAAGTGAAGTAGGGACGTTTCTGTTGGCCCATTCACCATGACATTTTGACACGGTGTAAACGACAACTCGTGATCAAATGCATATCAATATCAATAATAATAATAACAAGAAAAATCCGAACAACAAATACATGCTAGGAGCCTAACAAAAAATGTGAAATGTGTGAGTGGCCGGTTTGTTATATGGTATAAACACATTACCTGGATATGAAGTGTCAAGAACAAACGTACTTCAACGCACGCCGAGCTAAACGTCAGAGAGTGTTTATCTGACAGGTCGATAATCTGAATCAGCAGAAAATACAAAGAAACACAGAGCGAGGCTGAGAGGAAGTATGAGAGGCAGGCAGGGGTCGAGAACCAGAGAGTCAGATCAACGGGGTAACAAATCAGAGGAGAATCCAGAGAGAAATCCAGAGATCAAAGGGAGGTCAAAACCAGGTAAACAATTAAACAAGCGAACATAACCAAAAGGGCGAATCCGAGAGGGAGAGAGTCAGAGAACAGACGAGAGTCAAAACCAGAGAGAGCAATCAGAGATACAGAGGGACCGCTCAGTATGCAAACGGTGCTTGGTCATACTTAACAAAGACAGACTGCAACTGAGGGGTATATGCGCTGAAGGAGAAATGAGGTGCAGGTGAGTATAGTTCAAATTTAGTGGAGATGAAATGTGATTGGTGGGTTCGGGCCATGCGGCTGTGATGTGATCATGGAGTGAACTCTTTGAGATGGAGTCTGGGAGGTCAGAGCCAGTGGGGAAACCCGGAAGCGTGACTTTAAGTCTGATTTGATGAATATCAGTACACAGGTCTGTCTTAACTGTTACAGATATGTCCCTAAAGAGCAGCTCAGTGCTGAGAGACATTCATTTCATTCAGGGTTACAACATCTGAGGGCAAGTTCTGCTTGGAGAAAGATGTCCTACCATCGTCTACACAGCAGCAGACTACCGTGGCATCTGGGCTCTTCAGTGTCACAGCAGCAGAGAGCGAGCTGAACCAGGAAGGTGACCAACCAGCCTCTACACAGCAGCAGACTACCGTGCCGTCTGGGCTCTTCAACGTCACAGCAGCAGGGAGCGAGCTGAACCAGACATCTGACCTGACATCTGCATTTCCGCAGACTACCGGGACCGCCAGTGTTACAACAAACATGGTCAGGTTCTGCATACCGTAACTCATGGAGAGCTTCTATACCGCACACTAGATTCAGTTGTGTAGCTTCTGCATACCCCAGACAGCACAGGCAGCATCTGCACAGCTTCTGATGAGCTCACCACATCACTATCAGTGTATTAGTGCTTCTGTTCACACGTATGATCAACTGCAAATAAACCGTTTACCCTCTAACACCCCTGTAGAACTGCTCTCTGTGTACCTGTGCTCATCCTCAAAAGAATGTCTGAACCAACAGCTGCACCCAGAAGGAATCAACCACCAGGAATGGTGGGTGGGATGGACATCGTCAGACATGCTGATGAATCAGGACAGGTCTTATCTCTGTACCTGACTGACACAACATCCACAACTACAGTCATCCAGTGAGCAGTGGTGTCGTCCATGAGTCATCCTGTTAGTGCAGCACCACTGGCAGACGGCTGCACCACACAGGACTACATGCACACAGACTGTTACCACAACTGTCCTTAACACCACGTCACCGTCACCAAAGACTGCAGTGGTGTCGTACCAGACTGTCATGGAGCGACTCAGAATGGCAGCGGGTCATCTTCAGTGACGAGTCCTGCTTTAGTCTTGGTGGAGACGCCCAATGAATCCGTGTCCCTGCATCCCTCTCTTTTATAATATCCATATAATACTAACATAATATAAATGATTCACCTGAAATGGTTGCAATATATAGTTTTATTAGAATCCTCAGCAGAAAATGAGCATCTTTAATATTGCAAAAAAGCAGTACATTGTTTGATATAGAAGCTGTATAGTATATGGTGTAGAAGACTATCTTCTATCTTTTATCTCTTCATTTTTCTTCTCTTTTTTTATCTTCTCTTTTTTTATCTTCTGTTTTTCTGACTTCTTGACCTTCTCCTTGCAGATCTTGCCCCTGTTCGTCATAAACCTGAAAGAGTCAAAAGAGAATTAATAAAGAATCTAATGTGTTTATATGACATCATATAACAGTAAACCATTTCCTCTCTGTCAGAACAAAACCTCATACTAACATGATTTGAAAACAGCAGCTGTTGTTTGCAATGTGCCAAAATCTCATTCTGAATGGACCAATCGGAATGCTTCAAAATTAATTGGGTAGATTTTTATTAAATTTAAGCAGGAAAAAAAAAATCTTCTTGGCAATTTTAATATCTATTTTTTATATCTTTTTGATATAACTCAAAAAGGTAATCTGAACTCGGGTTAGGGTTAAGATTATTTATCTTCTTCATTTTTGTAAAACTTGCTGTTGTGTAATTTCAGTGATTCGTATCGTCGCTCTATATTGGCAGATAATTTTACTTGTATTTATAAACAGGCTGATGATCTGTAAAAGTATCAATACAGTGAAAAAATGGCTCATAATCACCTAAGACAAGAAAACATCGGAAAAAATGATTTACATCATCAAAAAAATAATGACATCATTTTAAGATACATCAACTTGATATAAGATTGTTCTTGATCGTCTTTTTTGCAGTGTATGAAATATTTTATCTCTGCAGTATCTTCAAATACCCATACTATATATATATATATATATATATATATATATATCTGTGCCATTACACATTTTTATTTACACATATTTTATTTACACATATTTTATTTACACATTTTATTTACACATATTTTATTTTATATATATATATATATATATATATATATATATATATATATATATATATATATAGCCCCATCTTGTCTTGTCTTGTCCTTATCTCCTTTAATGTCTAAATTCCTAGATCCTGCACAGTGCAGCTTTAACTTTCCTAAATGTTCCCATGTTGGAGATACAAGGTTTTGTTCCAGCAGTGATCTTAGATCTTACATCCAAGGTAGATACTCACACAAAGCCGTGCAGGGGGCAGCCATGGTGTGTTTCTACAATTTCTTTTATTTCTGCTTCTGGAATTTCAAAAGTTGTGAATTTGAAACAGCACAGGCCAGGATGTTCTAAGACGAGAGCTGAGGAAGAGGAGAAGAAAGTTAGTGAGTCTTCTAATAGCGGAGCACCTGGATCTGCAGTTTCTGTACGCTCTACACTATTAATACTACTAATAAAACTTTATTAATAAGGTAATGCTGGAATAATAATGATTATTAATATTAGTGGTACGTGGTATTCATTTTTATAGCAGTAGTATCGTCACTGATAATGTAAAGAAACTATATTTGACTGAAATTGTGTTTAAAGTCAGCCTCAAAGAATTCCTTATGAGGGTGTGCGGTTTAAGAACCTGTCCAGAACCTTCTTCATAGGACCTCATTTGAAAAACCCTGGTCTATATTAAAGAACCCTTGAAGAACTCCTATTAAGGGTGCATGGTTTAAGAACCTGTCCACATTAAATCCAGATTATTTTCCTATAACTTGTCCTAATCCTGGAATTTGTAATTCAGGACTGGGGACTGGGTGTCTGATATAACTCCCCCAGGTTTATATTGAAGAACCCTTGAAGAACCTCTTTTACAGTGTATAGATTTAAAGCCCCCTGGCTTATATTAAAGACCCCCTGAAGAGTCCCTTTTAAGGGTGAATGGTTAAAGCACATTTCCACCTTAAATCCACACTCCGATCCTGTAGTCTGGTCATTAGATAATCCAGAAACAGGATTTGAGGTCCTCTGTTCTAGAGGACGGTTGTTCATATGCTCAGCGGCTGGAAGTACATAGATACATATAACCTCTCTGTGTATCCGTCTGGCTTTCTATCTGGATCAGTCTATATGTATATAATCAGACAGAGCGAGTATGAGAGGGAGAGAGAGAGAGATCTGTGTTCTGAAATGACTCCTTGATCTCACCTTCCAGATAAAACTACGTCGCCAGTCAGTTCATCTCAGAACACAGACCTCTCTCTCTCTTTTGCAGTCTCTCTCACATTTTCTTACCACCTCTCTCTCACACTTTCTCGATTTTAGTGATACTCGCTCTCTCACATTCTTCCTCTCTCTCTTTCGCTGTCTCTCACACTTTCTTTCACATTTGCCCTCTTACACACTCTCTTTTTTACAGTCTCTCTCTCTGTCTCTGTCTCTCTCACTCTCTCACTCTCTCTCTCTCCCCTTCTCTCTCTGTATTATCTGTGTTAGGCTTTTTAGCTGTTTAATTGTATATCTGATAGAGAAGGTCTGATTTCTGATTCTGTATGAAGTGATTAGTATGATAACTGGGGATGGATACCCCACCTGAAAGCCCACCTGTTATCTAGCTGTTGGTTTCCTGTGATGTGGTGTTTAGATTTATTTTGTCCAGTGAAGTCACCAGCTCAGTTCGGGGTAACCAGACAGTTTTCCAGTAAATGTTTATTTCCCCTCAGTGTCCTTTATGAATATGAAATGATCAGTACAGTAACAGTAAGGAGGTTCCCTGTTCCCCTGCTTACAAATATAGTCTCTGTGTTCTCCACCCTGGATTATAATGTGTTAATCTGTGTAGGTAGAGCTAGAACACTCACGGCCAGCATCTGAGGAGACGACTATCAGCAGGACCAGCCCCAGGACCAAACCCATCCAGCTCGTCTTCATCTTCTCTGCAGGCGTCCGAAGCTCTGAATGTTCCCTCTCTCCGTCTGTATCTTCAGTCTGCTGACTATGTGCTGATACTCTCTCTCTCTCTCTCTCTCTCTCTCTCTCTCTCTCTCTTTATAAAGCCCCTCCACCGCCTCCTCTCCTCACCACATCTTCCTCTCGTTCTAGTATGACGGTGACCCAGCGATAGCAGGCCTGCTTTGTGCTGATAAACGAGTGCACAGTTTACCAGACAGTTACTGAAAACCTGTAACCCAGATTATGCAATTAGCAGTAACTCATCAATACGTCACCCCAGTGGCCTAAACCGAAACTGCTGCACATGTCATAATAATATAGCCCCAATAATAACCAGAGAAGTGTGTCTACTGAGGATTTAGTGTAAGTGATTGCGCAGACTACGCTTGCTGCTAACCGATTGCTAAGGTTTGACTAAAATTGAATGGGAGTCTATGGGGGGAATGAAGGATGAAAAAAAAGCTCATAGAGGAGTGTGGTTCAGTACGGCTGTGCCTTTAAGTGTAGGGATATGCCCTACACTGGGAGTGTGCACTTGAAGCACTATGGAGAAAACGAGGGACGGGGAAAAAAGAAACAGACGAGTGTAAGTCAGTCCAACACTGGATTCATTCCTGGGGGTCTGCCCTGAGATGGTTAAACAGGAGTAGAGTAGATGGGCGTTTACTAAGGTTTTCCGAAATCCGTAAGTAGGATTGAAAAGCTATATACAAACCAGAGGTGGGGGGGAAGTCACATATGTGTAAGTCACTGTGGGAAAATTCAAGTCAAGTCCTGCTATACGTCAAGCGAGTCTCGAGTCAAGTCATTTAAACCAGTTAAAGACAGCAGCCATAAAGAGCTGAGCTTATTTTCAACAAACACATACTAACTCATTCCTTCTTGACCTTTTAGCTCATCTGTTGAAGGTTCTTCTCATTAGAGCCGAAAGAACCTGCTGGTAGAGTCCCTTCAGTAATCAGCAGCACTGCTTCTGCCTGTTATGTTGGGTGGGAGAAAGGTTCACTGGGGTCCTCAGGTAGGCACCCTCCTTCCTTGATGTTTAATCGATTTAGGCCCTAAACATCAACGGAGGGCTCAACGACAACACTTGGGGTCCCACTAACGGGTCAGGTCTAAGGGGTCGTGTTCATGTAACCCAGTGGTCACTTTGGCCTTGGGCTTGAGGTTGAGTCTTTCGAGAGAACCAGCTGTTGATCCGTTGAGTTGGTGAAAGAACGCTTGTTGAGTCATACTGACACGGTTGGACAAACTTGGATTCGAGAGTTTGATTCAAGCAGCGTTTTTTCATCGAGTCTACCTGGTCGTGACTGCACAGGATTTTTCCCCATTTTCCAATTTTTCCTCTCCACCCGCCATTTTACGGACAGTTTTATTTATCTGCGGTTATAGCTTAAAGCTGTACTCTGAAAAAGAGAAGTACTGGGCTGTACATTTTACTGTATACTGCTGCAGTATATACTGTATACTCTATACTGCTCCGGTATATACTGTATACTCTGTACTGCTCCAGTATATACTGTATACTCTATACTGCTCCAGTATATTCAAGGATTCAAGGATTCAAGGATTCAAGATTCAAGGAGACTTTATTGTCATTCGCATCACATGTGGTACATGGGGTGGAACGAAATTGTGGTACCCAAGGACCCAGTTTTACCCAGACAGCAGTACTTAAATAAATAAAATAAACATAAATATATAAAAATATATGTAAAAAATGAAAATAAAAATAAGCAGGAATAGAGAAGGTAGCAGCAGAGTGTAATAAAGTGACTAGTGTTGCTAAAGTGTCTGTGCAGTGGTTCCACTAAGTGGCGTTTAAAAGTCTTACAGCTTCCGGAATGAAGCTGTTCCTCAGTCTGTTCGTTCTACACTTAATGCTCCGCAGCCTCCTGCCTGAGGGGAGCGGGACAAAAAGTGAGTGTGCTGGGTGAGTGGGGTCCTTCATGATGCAGGTGGCCCTCTTCCTGCATCTGGAGGTGTAGATGTCCGTGGTGGTGGGGAGGCTGACTCCGACAGACCTCTGTGCAGCCTTCACCACCCTCTGCAGAGCTTTCCTGTCTGCAGCAGAGCAGCTTCCGTGCCACACGTTGATGCTGGAGCATAGAACGCTCTCCACCACACATCTGTAGAAGGAGGTGAGGACCGAGCTCCCGAGCCCAGCTCGCCTCAACCGCCTGAGGAAGTAGAGCCGCTGGTGTGCCTTCCTGACCAGGCTGGAAGTGTTGTTGCTCCAGGTGAGGTTGTTGCTCAGGTGAACACCCAAGTACCTGTAGCTGGAGACCACTTCCACCGCAGACCCTCCGACATGCAGGGGGAGGTGGGCATGTCTGCCCCTTCTGAAGTCCACAATCATCTCCTTCGTCTTCTTTATGTTGATGCAGAGGTTGTTCTTTCTGCACCAACCCTCCAGGTGTTCTACCTCCTGCCTGTAGCCGGACTCGTCACTGTTTGTGATGCATCCGACCACTGCCGTGTCATCCGCAAACTTCACAATATGACAGCCTGAGTGGATGGGTGAGCAGTCATATGTGAGCAGCGTGAACAAGAGGGGGCTCAACACACAGCCCTGAGGGGAGCCAGTGCTGAGGATTGTGGTGGAGGAGGAGAGGTTGTGGATCCTCACAGACTGCGGCCTGTTGGTCAGGAAGTCCAGGACCCAGTTGCAAAGAGAAGAGCGCAGACCAAGTGAGGACAGCTTATCTGTCAGTGTCTGGGGTATCATGGTGTTGAAGGCAGAAGTGAAGTCCACAAAGAGCATACGGACATAAGAGTCCTTCTGCTCCAGGTGGGTGAGGGCAGTGTGGACCACAGAGGAAATGGCATCATCTGTGGATCGGTTCCTCCTGTAGGCGTACTGGTGTGGGTCCACAGTGACGTCGATGGTGGCTTTGATGTGGGTCATAACCAGTCTTTCAAAGCATTTAGTGACTATCGGCGTGAGAGCTATCGGCCGGTAGTCATTCAGACCTGTCACTGTGGAGCTCTTGGGGACCGGGATGATGGTGGCGGTCTTCAGGCAGGTGGGAACAGCTGCCTGGGTGAGGGAGACATTGAAAATGTCTGCCAGGACCTCGGAGATCTGATCAGCGCACTCCCGTAGTACTCGTCCGGGTATGTTATCCGGACCAGCACTTTTCCGGGGGTTGATCCTCCTGAGGGTCCTCCTTACCTCTGCTGGTGTCACACTGAGGGGTACTTCTCCAGGTGTAGGGGTGAGTCTTATGCTGGGCGGGGTGTCAGGGTCCTCAAAGCGGGCATAGAATTTGTTGAGAGCCTCGGGCAGGGAGGGGTCTTTGGAACATTGTGCATCTCTGGTTTTATAGTCTGTGATGCACTTAATTCCCCTCCACATGCTCCTAGGATCCTGGGAGGAGAAGTGTCCCTGGATTTTCAGAGCATATGCAGCTTTGGCCCTCTTAACACCTGCGGTCAGCTCTCTTCTAGCCCTCCTGAGTTCCTGTGAGTCGCCAGACCTGAAGGCAGCATCCCTGGCTTTCAGTAGAGAACGCACCTTTCCATTCAGCCAGGGTTTCTGCTTCGGGTAGCAGGTCACAGTCTGTTTGTGGTGGTGACATCCTCCACACACTTGCTGATGTACCCGAGGACAGCAGATGTGTAATCCTCCAGATCCAGCTCCCCCTCACTCTCAGCAGCCTCCCTAAAGACATGCCAGTCTGTGCAGCCGAAACAGTCCTGCAGCACAGCGTCTGCGTCACTGGGCCACACAGTAATGGTCTTCTGTGTGGGTCTGGAGCGTCGCAGCGGGGGGTGGTATGCAGGGACCAGCATGATGGAGATGTGGTCGGAGAGCCCGAGGTGGGGGTGGGGGACGGCTCTGTACGCGTCTCTGATGTTGGTGTAAACACGGTCGAGTGTGTTGTTTCCCCGTGTTGGAATGTCTATGTGTTGGTAAAACCTCGGCAAAATGTTCGTCAGGTTCACGTGGTTAAAATCCCCCGCCACCACGTAAAACGCCTCTGGATGCTTGTTCTGAAGCGAGCTGATGTTGTCATGTAGCTCCTTCAGTGCGTTGTTAGCATTAGCATCCGGTGCTATGTAAACGGCAATGACGAACACAGCTGTAAACTCACGAGGCAGATAGTGTGGCCGACACTTCACGGTCAGCTGTTCTGTCGCCTCGGAGCATAGGGCGTTTACCACCACACAGTTTGTGCACCAACCTTTGTTTATGTAGACGCATAAGCCGCCCCCTCGTGCTTTTCCGGACAGCTGGTTGCGGTCCGCTCGGAAGAGCTGCCGGCCGGCGAGCTGGAAGGCTGAGTCCGGCATGCTGTCGTTTAGCCATGTTTCCGTGAGACAGATCACAGCGCAGTTCCTCATCTCATCAGAAACACTCATCCTCAGCCGCAGAAGGTCCAGCTTGTTGTCCAAAGAGCGAACATTGGACAGGAAGAGAGATGGAATCGGGGGTCTGTCGGCGTTAGCCTTGAGCCTGGCTAGCACGCCGGCCCGCTTCCCTCTCTTCAGTCTACGCTTGCATCGCTTCCTTTTGCCCTTTGTTCGTGCCGCTCTGCCCCGCCACGCCGGTGTCCGGAGAAGTTGTAGTCTGCCCAGCTTGGCTCTGAAACTACTGTCCATAGTTGCTACTATTGTTGCAGAGCTGTCCTTAATCTTAAAAAGTTCGGTTCGGCTGTAACTCACATGCTTAAGGCGCGTGAAGTCGCTATCAGAACCGACGTAAAAATAACTAAAAGCTGGGTTTTCGCTGGGAGCGTGAGAAGCTGCTGCACCACCGCGCGCGGCCATCTTGAAATTCTATATATTCTATATACTATATATTTCTATAAATTCTATATACTGTATAATCTATACTGCTCCAGTATATACTGTATACTCTATACTGCTCCAGTATATACTGTATACTCTATACTGCTCCAGTATATACTGTATACTCTATACTGCTCCAGTATATACTGTATACTCTATACTGCTCCAGTATATACTGTATACTCTATACTGCTCCAGTATATACTGTATACTCTATACTGCTCCAGTATATACTGTATAATCTATACTGCTCCAGTATATACTGTATACTCTATACTGCTCCAGTATATACTGTATAATCTATACTGCTGCAGTATATACTGTATAATCTATACTGCTCCAGTATATACAAGATCCACAGTAAAATTATAAACATGTTTCAAACTCATTAACGCCTGAATTCAGAAAACACTTTTATCAGCATGACCACATCTGAACTTCACAACTCAGAAACTGTGCATCTTCAGAAAGTCTGCAAAACCAGCCGCAGCATGGAAATAATTCTCAAAGGAGATGCGATATCTGGGACGGAAATTGCTGACAGACGCTGATAAGACCATAGACGCTCCCATTAGAGTATGTTTGTGGTTAGCTTGGATAGCTAATTACCTTTCTGATATGTAAGGTCTGTACTACTTAACGTGTTCAGTCCTGCACCGCTGTCTGAGCAGCTACACTCTACAACTACTTCCCTTTAGGATACAGTCAAGGCATGTGATCAGGTCCAGCTGTTTGAGAATTCTAGTGAATGACCACAAAGTGTGATAGAAGGACGTTTTTGCAGGGACTATCTCTCAGTCTGACCCCATGTTGTTGTTTATCTGATTGATGTTGCACTCTGAAACGAAACTCTTGAATGCAGTGGATCTGAAGCTTCTTGGCCTTCACTATCCAGTAAAGGGATCTATGGATGTGATCTATGATGAAGATGAGAAGCTGAGACAGTACCAGAATATCCTAGTGGAAACTTCTCCCTCCGCAGCAGCATGAGCTCCTGGGACAAAATGTGAGTCCCCTCTGTGATGTTCTGGGGGTGTTTAATTAGGTGGAGATGGGTTCTTTGGTTGAGGTGACAGTAAATGTGAACCACAGTGACTACACTGAGCTGCTGGACAACCAGGTTTCCCCTATAGCTCATCATCTTTCCAAGGAACATAACAGGTGACTGTAGCCACCCAGCACATGGCCTGTTCACCATACTGCCATCAGGCAGGAGGTACCGCAGCATTCAGGCCAGAACAGATCGGCTAATGAACAGTTTCTACCCACAAGCCATCAGGTTCCTGAACCAGCTGTGGGCCTTTTACCAACACCATCAAATACCACCAACACCACCACCAATACCACCAACACCATCAATACCACCAACACTACCAACACCATCAATACCACCAACACTACCAACTCCATCAATACCACCAACACTACCAACACCATCAATACCACCAACACCACCAATACCACAAACACCACCAATACCACAAACACCTCTGCACTCGGACACTTTATTATAATGGCTGCACGTTGCAATTTTTCTTTTTCTCCTGTTTCATCGCCGACTAACTCGTCCCGCAGCTTTCAAGATATCGACAACGTTCCAACTCCAAATGGTCCTGTATGATACGCTGATGTGGGCTTGTATACAGCTTTTTATCTACGTTTTGACGGTATCAGGGCCTAATATCATTTTAACTAGCTCAGGAGATTCAGCACCGATCAGAAACAAACATTTGAAGCTGCCTAACATAGTAGCAATTCTTAAATTAGTAAAGTTAACTAGCCTGCTAACCAAGCACCCACTGACCTAGCACCAAAGCCGTCTCCATGTTTCAGTAGTCAGGCTTGTCGGTCAGAACAGGGCTGATGAAGATAGCTAGCCATGTAGCTAAAGCAGTGCTAAGGCTAGCTATATTCACTTTAGCTGGTCCCCACATAAAACAGCTAACAACCCGAACGTGAAGACGTGGGTTCACAGCAGGAAACGCCCTATAAAACCCAGAGTCTAGTCAAGGGTCTTCACAAGGGGCCAGGTAGGCGTGCGTTAGTGGGAGCTAACGTTAGCTAGGTTTGCTCGCTAGCATTAGAACCCACTGGCACCAGCCTCTGTTGTAACTTTCCTCTGCTCTGCTCAGAGAAAGAGCTAGAATGATAACTGAGTTGTGTTTATGACGCTGTTTAAACTAAAATGAACACAGAACTGCAGCAACTGGAAAATCCGGCCCACATTCCCCATTTTCACCTGGCCCAGGAGCCGCATGGATCGTCCTACATACAAACTGGGACTGCGTCTTTTTCTTACCGCCGCCAGCCTGACGTGTAGTAGGACGTGGTGAGTGAGCGCACTGGAGGGTATTTGGTGGTCACATATATTGACAAAAAAGGGAAGAGCCACCCAATAAACAAATACTCTACCATAGCACTAGCAGGTACATCTTTCATCACTGTCCAAAGAAAAACGAGCATCTCCAAACGGGTAACTTTACAGGAGAGGGCAAACACCTACTCTAAATCTAACGCAAGTCAATGGAACCAGACTTTCTTCCAAGTGAAGTCGGGACGTTTCTGTTGGCCCATTCACCAGGAAATTTAGACACAGTGTAAACGGCAACTCGTGATCAAATGCTGATAAAAAAAAAAAACGTGCGAGTTACTGGTTGGTTATATGGTATAAACACATTAAACTGGATATTAATTCTGATTTGATGAACATCAGTACACGGGTCCCTCAGCATTCATTACATTCATTTCATTCAGGGTTACAACATCTGAGGGCAGTTTCTGCTCGGAGAAAGATGTCCTATCATCCTCTACACAGCAGCAGACTACCGTGCCATCTGGACTCTTCAGTGTCACAGCAGCAGAGAGCGAGCTGAACCAGGAAGGTGACCAACCAGCCTTTACACAGCAGCAGGGTACCGTGCCTTCCGGGCTCTTCAATGTCACAGCAGCAGGGAGTGAGGTGAACCAGGAAGACAACCTGACGACATCTGCATTTCCGCAGACTACCGGGACCGTCAGTGTTACAACAAACATGGGCAGGTTCTGCATACTGTAACTCATGGAGAGCTTCTATACCGCACACTAGATTCAGTTGTGTAGCTTCTGCATACCCCAGACAGCACAGGCAGCATCTGCAAAGCTTCTGATGAGCTCACCACATGACTATCAGTGTATTAGTGCTTCTGTTCACACGTATGATCAACTGCAAATAAACCGTTTCCCCTCTAACACCCCTGTAGAACTGCTCTCTGTGTACCTGTAGGATACTTGGTGTTTGGTATGAGGAAGTACGGATGCTGCTTCACTCTGCAGTGTTTTATTTCCACAGCGTTAAACAAGCTCTAATAATGCTGAATAATCAAAACTCTGATTTAATAAAATCATGTGGTGGTTAAAGGGCTGCGTAAAGCTTTTATCTTCTCTTCTTCTGAGTTCTGGACCTTCTCCTTGCAGATCCTGCCCCTGTTCGTTATAAACCTGAAAGAGTCAAGTGAGAGTTAATAAAGAATCTAATGTGTTTATATGACATCATATAACAGTAAACCATTTCCTCTCTGTCAGAACAAAACCTCATACTAACATGATTTGAAAACCGCAGCTGTTCTCTACACTGTGCCAAAATCTCATTCTGAATGGACCAATCGGAATGCTCCAAAATTAAATGGGCAGACTTTCATTAAATTTAAGCAGCACTATGCTTAAAAAAAATAATCTTGGCCGTTAAAATCACCTTGTATCTATTTGGGATAACTCAATAATCTAAGGTAATCTGAACTCATTAAGATTATTGATCTTATTTCTTCATTTTTGTAAAACTTTTTAGTTTTAGTAATCTGCGTCATATCTCTATACTGGCAGATAATTTTACTTACAAACAGGCCAAATGATCTGTAAAAGTATCAATACAGTGAAAACAATGGCTCATAAAAATCAGCTAAAACAAGAAAACATCAAAAAAAAAAATTTACATCAAAAAAACAACAATCGTTTTAAGTTTTAATACGTCAACTTGATATAAGATTTTTCTTGCCATGATCTTGTTTTTTGCAGTGTATGAAATATTTTATCTCTGCAGTATCTTCAGGTAACTGTACAATATATATATGAATATATCTGTGCCATTACACATTTTTCTTTACCTATGTTATTTATATATGTGTGTATATATGTGTGTACATACATACAGTGGGGTGCGAAATATAGGGGACAAACACAGTGATATTTGAGAAGTGAAATGAAGTTTATATGATTTACAGAAAGTGTGCAATAATTGGTTAAACAAAAGTAGGCAGGTCAAAGTTCCCATGTTGGAGATACGAGGTTTTGTTCCAGCAGTGATCTTAGATCTTACATCCAAGGTAGATACTCACACAAAGCCGTGCAGGGGGCAGCCATGGTGGGTTTCTACAATTTCTTTTATTTCTGCTTTTGGAATTTCAAAAGTCGTGAATTTGAAACAGCACAGGCCAGGATGTTCTAAGACAAGAGCTGAGGAAGAGAAGAAGAAAGTTAGTGAGTCTTCTAATAGTGGAGCACCTGGATCTGCAGTTTCTGTACGCTCCACACTATTAATACTCCTAATAAAACTTTATTAATAAGGTTATGATGGAATAATAATTATTATTAATATTAGTGGTACGTGGTATTCATTTTTATAGCAGTAGTATCGTCACTGATAATGTAAAGAAACTATATTTGACTGAAATTGTGTTCAAAGTAAACCTCAAAGAATTCCTTTTAAGGGTGTGTGGTTTAAGCACCTGTCCACCTTAAATCCAGATTATTTTTCTATAATTTGTCTTAATCCTGGAATTTGTAATCCAGGACTGGGGACTGGATTTCTTCATAGGACCTCATTTGAAAAACCCTGGTCTATATTAAAGAACCCTTGAAGAACTCCTATTAAGGGTGCATGGTTTAAGAACCTGTCCACCTTAAATCCAGATTATTTTCTTATGATTTGTTTCAATCCTGGAATTTGTAATCCAGGACTGGGGACTGGGTGTCTGATATAACTCCCCCTGGCTAAGAACCCTTGAAGAACCCCTTTTACAGTGTATAGAATCCAGGACCGGGAAATGGATTTCTTCATAGATTCTGATTTGAAGCCCCCTGGCTTATATTAAAGACCCCCTGAAGAGTCCCTTTTAAGGGTGAATGGTTAAAGCACATTTCCACCTTAAATCCTGTAGTCTGGTCATTAGATAATCCAGAAACAGGATTTAAGGTCCAGATTTGAGGTCCTCTGTTCTAGAGGACGGTTGTTCATATGCTCAGTGACTGGAGGTCTGAGATTAATGATCAGTACACGTCACGTCTCATTCTGCGAGTTGATTGGCCGGTTACGAAGCAGTAATCTGATTTTATTGCCTGACTCATTTAGACAGTTTCCTCGTTATCTGATTCTCCAAGCGTGTATCACACGGCGATGCTCTGCAGTTATCAGATTACTGAGTGTATGTACACAGTTACTGTGGTCGGAGCGTCTGGATTGTCGGCAACTTAAAAAGACGTCTGCTGAAATAAATAACCTCTCAGATACACCATCAGTCAGATCACCTCAGAACACAGACCTCTCTCTCAGCACTGCTCATGTCTGTTATGTTGAGTGGGAGAAAGGGTCACTGGGGTGGGCACCCTCCTTCCTTGATGTTTCATTGATTTAGGACCACAACACCTCCGGAGGGCTCAATGGCAACACTTGGCGTCCTCCCGTGTGCCCAAGTCTGTTTTTACCCTTCAGTACTCATCTCCCACTGAAATGGTGATCTCACAGCCCAGCTGGAGTCCTTCCTTTTGATTGACAACCAGTTGTGGCTAGCTCCACAGTCTCTGAGAGTGATTTCACGGCTTGTTGGAAGGCCTGTCCTTTCACTCGCATTGCCGTTGTAGTCTTGGCAACAAACCCTCTACCCTAACTTCTACTGGGAACACCTGGGCTGCGCTGTGTTCTGCCTGGGCTGCTGTTTCAGCATACTTCAGGCTCCTCCGCTCGTATGCCTCTTCAACCGCAGCTTTCCATGGATGAGTTTATGGTGAAGGGCGACCTGTAGTTCCCACTAGCGGGTCGGGTCTAGGGGGGTCGTGTTCACTCTTGCCAGTGATTTCACTGAAATATGGGTAGCCTAGCTGGGTTAGCTACCTCTGCTATTTCTCTCTAAAACTGATCCTCTAAAGCGAGTTCATCTTTTATTAATCTTCAGACCTGTATATTTAACTTTCTGAGGCTCATTCTGATACTGACACACCACACTACAATCACTACACCCACATTTATACTCGGAGTGGGCTGCGTTTAGCTCCGCAGTGTTACCCGCCGCTATTATCTCTGGATGAAGCAGGCTGAGAGCTGGTGAGGCCGCGGTGCATGATGGGATGTAGAACACCATCCAGGTAACTCCGGTTCACCATGAAGATAGATCCTGCTGTACACTAGAACCTCTAACTGGAGTAGTTTAGTTTTATTAAATTTTTATTTTGTTATCAGTACTTCAGATACCATCCACCTTTCACTGTTCACTGGAAAACATGACTCCTAGCTCTTATCTTAGCATCGTGGCTCTGCGGTGACATCTTGATTTCCCTTTCCTAACTCAGATGTTTGCCTTAATGTGAGCATATATTGGCCAGCTGGCTTGATAAGGTCGGCACCCTGCTGACTGTTTACCACTGCTGCTCCGCCCTCGGACTACCCAGATTATCTTCCTGTGTATGAGATCTAACCAGTTTTTAATCTACACAAACAGAGTTTTAATTTTTAGAGACTTTTGGAGACTGGCCTTAGAAATTAGACACGCATTACAAACGCCCGGGGAGAAAATGACTCTCCCAGAGTCTCCCATGTGTTATATAACATAGAGAATGTTGATTATGCTGTGCTAGATAAAAAACGCTTGAAAATCTAAAAGTAACGTCATATGTATTCTGTTGTGTAGACTCTCTCAAACTGCTCAGGGGACATCTTTTTAGTTGTCCTAAGGCTGCTCTGAGTATGTCCCCATTCTCATCCGAGTCTTTAGGATGTCCTCAGAATGGTGTTGTTAGTAGGTGTGAAACTAAAGTTATATGCATGCTATTGTGTAGGGTCTCTCTAACTGTTCAGGAGACAACTGGGGTCTTCACACTCCTTCGAGAACGTCCTCATTCTCATCTTCTCATTCTCAACTCTTTAGGACGTTCCCTCTGTATGGTTTAAAAGTTGTAAATAAGTAATGGTATAAAGACATCATTTTCCACAGCCTCAGAAACCATTCAGGCGATGTCTCTTCAGATGTCCTCACAATGCTCAAAGAATCTCCCCATTTTCTTAAGATCCAGTTTTTAGGATGCCCTTAGAATGGCTTGAAAGTTAATAAAGTAAATGGGTATGAAAGTAACGTGTATGTATGTAGACTTTGTTGTGTAGGGTAATAATAAGAATAATAGTTTACACTTCTATAGCGCCTTTCACAAACCCAAGGACTCTTTACAAACACAAAAATAAACCAACAACCAAACAAAAAATTATCATGAAGAATAAAAATGTTTAGAGAAAAGATAAGTTTTCAGTGAGTTTTGAAGATGGAAAGAGAGGGTGAGATGCATATAGATGAAGGTAGGTAATTCCAGAGTGTGGCGGCAGCAACACTAAACGACCTGCCACCCATAGAGGAAAGCCTGGACCTAGGAACAGCCAGGAGACCAGAGTCAGAGGACCTTAGCTTACGTGGTGGGACGTAAGGATGTAGGAGGGCTGACAGATAGGTGGGTGCTAGTCCGTGTAGGGCTTTAAAGGTCAGGAGAAGGATCTTATAGTGGATGCGCTCTGTAACTGGTAGCCAGTGTAGCTGAAGAAGGATGGGGGTGATGTGGGTGGACTGAGACTCTGGCTGCGGAGTTTTGAATGTACTGCAGAGGGCGAAGGGTTCTGGAGGGTAGACCATGGAACAGAGCATGGAGCAATAATCCAGCCTAGATTAAATAAATGCATGAACCAGAGCATCTTTTGAAGTAAGCAGTGGGCGGAGCCTAGCAATATTGCAAAGATGAAAAAATGCAGACTTTGTCAGAGATGAAATATGGGAAACAAAACTGAGGCAAGGGTCAAACAGAACACCAAGGTTCTGCGCAGTAGTGGACGGGGGGACTGGGGTCTCAAAAATAGTCCAAGTCCTCTTGCAACGTTCCAAGAACGTCTCCAAGAACATGTTTCCTGTTTTTCTGTTTTCATGGTGGTGATTGTGAGAATTTCAGAGCGATTGCACGTTTCTAACCAACAACCGAAAACCCACATGTGTAACTACTGAACTTTAGCTGGTGCAACCAGCTAAGCCCGACCAATTGATTTAGATACAGTGTCAAACATGAATTTAACAATGAACGGGGTCCGGAAACAGAAGACTGATGATCTTCAGAGATGCTAGCTAGCAAAATGGTTTCAGTCCAATGATATGAGGGGGCGGGGGCAGCTCAGCTCAAGATCCGTTCATGGTACTGTTTAGGTTTTTATCAAATGATGGGAGGGATGTCCAGCAAAGGAAGAAGAGAGAGTCCCAAGCGCAATCTTCGACACCTTAAAGTTTCCCGCCATTGCTCCAGCCGCCATTTCCGGTTGAGCCTACAGTTTATAAGACCCCAGTGATTGGCACCCCCATGTGGTCCAACGTGGGAATCCGTATCTGCCCCTAGATACTAACTTTACCTAACAGGAGGTAACGAAAAGATGATCAGGCTTAGAGGAACACTGAACAAAGCCAAAAGAGGAAGTCAAGGACAAAATAAATCGAAATGAGAGTGAGCATTCACAAGGAGAAAGAACGCTCAGAAAAGCAAAACTAGGTTTTGGTAAAACGTCGCAACTTAGGAAGTGGACTGTGGAGCTTATATGCATATTGGCGCTGTCCAATGAAAAACATGTATCTCCATTTTTGTCCATTTAGACTTTTATGCATCATTTGAAAACAGCGGCAGTCGTTTACACTGTGTGAGATCTGCATGATGAATAGACCAACAGAAATGGCCCAGAAGTGCTTGGAAAGACATCTGATTCCATTGACTTTTGAAAAAGTCAAAACCTCAATTGAAAATTGAATGAGGTTTTTGGCCTCTCCTGTAAAGCTGCCATTTTGGAGATACTTGTTTTTCTTTGGACAGCGACGATATGTTAAATCAGCGACAGCTGGCACTAAAACTCAGGTGACCTAGGGTGGTTCTGGTTGGACGGCTGAGGGCATGTCTATGTGACATCATCGAGCGAAGCCCTCTGGGAAGTTGAGTCCGGGAGAGCGAAGGAGCCGGAAAGAAACGGAAGCATGACTAGGTTTATTTTTGAGTCCACTTTTGGCCCACCTCTATAACTGCCTAACAGGAACAAATTGGGAGTGTCCAAATACTTTTGGACATGTACTGGGATTAACTCACTGAATTCCGTTCAATATGTATTACATATGAAACTGTAACGAACAAACTGCGTCATAGACATCACCAACGGTCTGATGACTAGTGCTGTTTGCTTATCAGACCTGTTATCATGGATCATCTTCGTACTAGAGCTCTTGCTCCTAGCTCTGAGAGGAAGATGTGGTAAACAGGGGGGCGCTGGGGGAGGGGTGCTTTAATAAACGATAGAGAATTAAAAACGGCTCATACTTGAGATACGGTCTAACGAGAGACACAGTCAGAGCTTCAGACGCCTGCAGAGAAGATGAAGATGAGCTGGATGGGTTTGGTCCTGGGGCTGGTCCTGCTGATGGCCGTGTCCTCAGATGCTTGTGGTGAGTTGAAGACCTTTACTTTATCCAGACTAACACACTATAATCAGGGCTGGAGAATACTGAGAGGGTATATCTGTAAGGAGGGATGGAAGGAGCACTGAAATCCTTACTTCAGTAAAACTACTGTTACTTATCTCGCCATTTACTGGAGCACAAGTAAAAGCATTAACGAAACAGACTTTAATTACTTTAATTTATAATAATTAGTGACCTAATAATTATATCGTCGCTGTCCAAAGAAAACAGCTATATCTACTTTTGTTGATTTTTACTTTTATGGACGTCTGGTTCCATTGACTTCCATTAAAATTAAATGAGGTTTTTGGCCTCTCCTGTAAAGCTGCCCTTTTGGAGAGTTCTCTGGACAACGACAACATGCTAATTTTCTTTCTATTAATAAATAACAAGTTAATATTAATTATGTGATTCTATGTATCATTATATTCATGTCATCTGTTTCTGGGTACATTGTCTACAATGCCTAAAAGTTACCTACCAGTAAAAGTAGCAGGACAGCCATGACAGATTGTAATAACTTACTGAAATTCTAAAATCATATCGTCACTCTCCAAAGAAAAACACGTATATCTTTTTTACGGTTCTAGTAAGACTGTAATTACAGCCCATAACTTTGTTACATCACAGGCACACATGCAATAAAAAAAGTGGAAAAAAAGTGAATTAGTATTTTACAGCTCTAAAACCACATCATATTAGCAGAACCGCTTTACTGAAATGGAATAAAAACTTAAATTACAGAACTTTATAATGCTTAAAGAGAATTAGGATGATATGTAGATTAAAACTATATTACGTTTTGTTCTAAGAGCTGGATGATACATTATATTAAACAAATAAATAAATAAAAACGGACTTGAATGTCTAACTGTACAGGGCGATGGTATACATGGAGTGAGAGATCTGAGAGACTAGATATTCAGAAACTGCAGATCCAACCAAGACAGAGCTTCATGAATCTTTTTCTCTTCCTCAGCTTTGGGCCTTTTCCCTCCTGATCAGTGCTGCTTCAAATTCGTCACTTTTGAAATTCCAGAAGCAGAAATAAAAGAAATTGTAGAAACACACTGTGACTGCCCACGGCACGGCTACGTGTGAGTATCTACCTTGGATGTAAGATCTAAGATCGCTGCTGGAACAAAACCTCGTATCTCCAACTTGGGAACTTTAAGGAAAAAAGTTAAAGCTGCACTGTGTAGAATCTAGGAATTTGGACATTAAATGAGATTGGATATGACAAGACAACATAAGATAACATAAAATAAGAATATAGAAATATAAAAAAATATAAGAAATTATTTAAATAAATACATCTGTATTGTTAGGTAAAATAATAGAAAGGTATATAAATATATGAATAAAATAAATAATATATGTAAATAAAAATGTGTAATGGCACAGACGACAATTAACTTTTTTTGATGATGTAAATAATTTTTTCTGATGTTTTCTTGTTTTCACTGTATTGATACTTTTACAGATCATATAGCCTGTTTATAATTACAACAAGTAAAATTATCTGCCAATATAGAGCGACGATACGGTTTACTAAAAATAAGTTTTACAAAAATGAAGAAATAAGATGAATCCTCTTAAAATGAATTCAGATTACCTTTCAATTTTTTGAGTTATACCAAATAGATACACTGTGATTTTAATGGCCAAGATGATTTTTTTTTTTAGCCGAGTGCTGCTAAAATATAATACAAATCTGTCTAATAGATTTTGGAGCATTCTGATTGGTCCATTCAGAATAAGATTTTGGCACAGAGTAGAGAACAGCTGCTGTTTTCAAATCATGTTAGTAAGAGGTTTTGTTCTGACAGAGAGGAAATGGTTTACTGTTATATCATATAAACACATTAGTTTCTTTAATTCTCATTTGACTCTTTCAGGTTTATAATGAACAGGGGCAGGATCTGCAAGGAGACCCTTTCACGAAGGTAAATTCAGTTCTGCAACTTCATCACAACCCAGACGCAGCACACAGAGCAGCTAACATCTTTACACAGCCCCTTAATCACCACATGAAGTTATCACTCAGCGCTTTCATTATTCAGTGATGTAGCTGCACAGCTACTAGAAGCTCATTATTAACAATTACACTATACAATATTTAATACAGCTTCTATACAACATGCAATATACAATATACAATATTTAATACAGCTTCTATATAATATACAATATACAAAACAGCTTCTATACAATATACAATATAATATATATAATATACAATACAGCTCCTACACACCATGTAAAATATATAAAACATAAATTTGAAATATTTCTATGGCTCTGCATTTGCAGCAGTGTCTATAAGAATACGAGATTAAAACAGACAGATTAATCAATTCAAATTTCTAGTTTGATTCAGATCATAGAATAGAATAGAATAGAATAGAATAGAATAGAATCTTTATTGTCATTATACTTGCGTACAACGAAATTTAGTGCGACACTCTCCAAGAGAAAAACAACAATAACAATAGAAAGAGCAGAAATTATACAGGTAAGATATTTACATATTTACCCATGAGAAATTTACATATAAGTAGTGCAAGCAGAGAAAGACATTTAACTGTAGTACAATATAAATATAAATAAATATAAATATGTAAAGTGACTGTGCATGGATGTGCAAAATATGCAGAATATGCAGTATAACAGTGTATGGAGGTTGTTGTTCAATTACTATATGGATTATGAATAAGTTCAGTGCTGTATATAAATGTGCATGGGTGTATGACAGATGTATCACAGAGGTAGTAATCAGTTCAGTCAGTGAGGTGTTGTGGAGGTGTTGTGGAGACCACAGCTCTTGGGAAGAAACTGTTTCTCAGTCTATTTGTTTTTGTGCGGATAGCCCTGTACCGCTTGCCAGACGGTAACAGGTCAAACAGGCAGTGTCCAGGGTGTGTTGCGTCTCTGCTAATGCTGGAGGCCTTCTTCTTTAATCGGCTGGTATGGACACTGTCCAGGCTGGGAAGGTCAGTACCAATAATCCGTCCGGCCACCTTGACCACACGATGCAGGTCCTTCCTCTCTGAGACTGTGCAGCTGGAATACCACACGATCATGCAGTGAGAGAGGATACTCTCAATGGTGCTGCGGTAAAAGTTAACCAGAAGTTTCAGGGGTAGCTGAGCCTGTTTCAGCTTCCTCAGGAAGTACAGTCTCTGTTGCGCCCTCATGCATAGGTACGAGGTGTTAGAAGACCATGTTAGATGATTGGTTATGTGGACTCCAAGGAACTTTACTTTCTCCACACGTTCCACTTCTGCTCCAGAGATGTGGAGTGGGAGGTGGTCTGACTTCTTTGTTCTCCTGAAGTCTACAACGATCTCCTTTGTCTTGGAGGTGTTAAGTACTAAGTCGTTGACTTTGCACCATCCATCCAGACATTCCACCTCGTTCCTATAGGCACGTTCATCACCATCTGAGATAAGGCCAACTATTGTGGTGTCGTCTGCGAATTTTATTATGGTGTTTGAGGAGTGAGTGGGGGTGCAGTCATTTGTGAAAAGAGTAAAGAGTAAAGGGCTCAGCACGCAGCCCTGTGGAGTCCCAGTGTTCAGGATAAGAGTGGAGGAGGTGTGGTTTCCAATCCTGACACACTGTGGTCTATCCGTAAGGAAACCCAAAACCCAGGAGCAGATGGAGCTGTCCAGGCCTAGGCTCCCCAATTTACTGACCAGTTTGTGAGGAATTATGGTGTTAAAAGCAGAACTGAAGTCCACAAATAACATCCTCACATATGTGTTCGGTTGTTCCAGGTGTGTCAGTGCCGTATGAAGTGCCATTGAGACGGCATCTTCCGTGGACCGGTTTGTTCTATAGGCGAACTGATGTTGGTCCAAATCCGGAGGGATGACGGCCTTAATATGGGACAGAACCAGTCTCTCAAAGCACTTCATGACTATTGGTGTTAGTGCCACTGGTCGGTAGTCGTTCAGGCATTTCACAACAGATTTCTTTGGAACCGGGATGATTGTAGAGGTTTTAAAGCATGTTGGAACAGCAGCTTGTCATGCAGGGGTCACTAGAAACAAACCGAGACCTGTAATTCCTGCCAGTTTGCAAATATAGCATAATGGTCAAATTACAGTGGAGCAACATATGAAAGTGTTTCAGACATAAATCTTCGAATCTGTGTGGTGTAAAGAGCATGAGCTAATGTTCCGTAGGCCAGCTGCAAAACTGCAAGAACATATTCAGTAAATGTCTGTCTAAATCTCTGACTGTGCCATCTGTGTTTTTCATGATTAGAGGGTCTAGTGGATACTACTACAAGATGAAAAGCTCATCATCCTCTACATGGCAGGAGAAACCCAGGCCAACTGAGTCTGTCAGAGTTATAACACCTCGAGGCAAGTTGTGCAATGAGAAAGACAGTACATTTAATTATGTAATAATGGTATTAATCTTTATTATTTGATTAGTTATAGTATTAATATTAGTAGTAATAATAATAATAGCTGTAGTACTGAACCTCTTATACCCAGAATGCTGCTCCACATGATTGAGAGTGTAAAGTAGATTATATTATAAGGCATGTTCTGGTCTGGTGTAGGGTGTTAACCACATCGTGGGGTTTCTCAGTAACTACATTATCTAAACATGTCTCCTTCTCCTCTTCCTCAGCTCTGCTCAGCTTCAGTCGTCCCGTTCAATGCTGTTTCAACTTCACAAAAATTCCAGTCAACAATATAACGCACACTGAAAAAACACATTCCGCCTGCCCGAAGCCAGGCTATGTGTGAGTATCTACGTTTTGACGGTATCAGGGCCTAATATCATTTTAACTAGCTCAGGAGATTCAGCACCGGTCAGAAACAAACATTTGAAGCTGGCTAACACAGCAGCAATTCTTAAATTAATAAAGTTAGCGAAGTTTGGTGACGCTAACCTGCTAACATAGCTAATGTTAGCACCTACTGACAAAGCCAGTATTTCATTAGTCAGGCTTGTTGGTCAGAACAGGGCTGATGAAGATAGCTAGCCATGTAGCTAAAGCAGTGCTAAGGCTAGCTATATTCACTTTAGCTGGTCCACACATAAAACAACCAGAACGTGAAGACGTGGGTTCACAGCAGGAAACACCCTATAAAACCCAGAGTCTAGTCAAGGGTCTTCACAAGGGGCCAGGTAGGCGTGTGTCAGTGGGAGCTAACGTTAGCTAGGTTTGCTCGCTAGCATTAGAACCCACTGGCACCAGCCTCTGTTGTAACTTTCCTCTGCTCTGCTCAGAGAAAGAGCTAGAATGATAACTGAGTCGTGTTTATGACGCTGTTTAAACTAAAATGAACACAGAACTGCAGCAACTGGAAAATCTGGCCCACATTCCCCATTTTCACCTGGCCCAGGAGCTGCATGGATCGTCCTACATACAAACTGGGACTGCGTCTTTTTCTTACCGCCGCCAGCCTGACATGTAGTAGGACGTGGTGAGTGAGCGTACTGGAGGGTCTTTGGTGGAATAAGGAATAAAAAAGGGAAGAGCCACCCAATAAACAAATATTCAAATACCCAAATACTCTACCATAGCCCTAGCAGGTACATCTTTCATCACTGTCCAAAGAAAAACGAGCATCTCCAAACGGGTAACTTTACAGGAGAGGGCAAACACCTACTCTAAATCTAAAGCAAGTCAATGGAACCAGACTTTCTTCCAAGTGAAGTCGGGACGTTTCTGTTGGCCCATTCACCAGGAAATTTAGACACAGTGTAAACGGCAACTCGTGATCAAATGCTGATCAAAAAAAAAGAAACGTGTGAGTTACTGGTTGGTTATATGGTATAAACACAGTAAACCGGATATTAATTCTGATTTGATGAACATCAGTACACGGGTCCCTCAGCATTCATTACATTCATTTCATTCAGGGTTACAACATCTGAGGGCAGTTTCTGCTCGGAGGAAGGTGACCTACCATCGTCTACACAGCAGCAGACTACCGTGGCGTCTGGGCTGTTCAATGTCACAGCAACAGGGAGTGAGGTGAACCAGCAAGACAACCTGACATCTTCTGCATTTCCGCAGACTACCGGGACCGCCAGTGTTACAACAAACATGGTCAGGTTCTGCATACCGTAACTCATGGAGAGCTTCTATACCGCACACTAGATTCAGTTGTGTAGCTTCTGCATACCCCATACAGCACAGGCAGCATCTGCAAAGCTTCAGATGAGCTCACCACATGACTATCAGTGTATTAGTGCTTCTGTTCACACGTATGATCAACTGCAAATAAACCGTTTCCCCTTTACACCCCTGTAGAACTGCTCTCTGTGTACCTGTAGGATACTTGGTATTTGGTATGAGGAAGTACTTTGGGCTATCATGGGAAAAAACTTCAGGAAGTAAGTTATACACATGTCTGCACAAACAGCTGCACCCAGAAGGAATCAACCACCAGGAATGGTGGGTGGGTTTGACATCGTAATGATTCAGGACGGGTCTTATCACTGTACCTGACTGACCCAACGTCCACCATTACAGACATCCAGCGATGCAGTGGTGTCCTTCATGAGTCACACCATTGGCAGACGGCTGCACCACGCAGGACTACATGCACACAGACCGTTACCACGACTGTCCTTAACACCACGTCACCGTCACCAAAGACTGCAGTGGTGTCGTACCAGACTGTCATGGAGTGACTCAGAATGGCAGCGGGTCATCTTCAGTGACGAGTCCCGCTTTAGTCTTGGTGGAGACGCCCAACGAATCCGTGTGTGGAGGCACCGTGGTCAGCACCAAGATGAACGGTTGGTTGTCACGCACCACATGTCCCCCACCCCTACCGCACCATCGACAGGAAGTGTGTGGGGATACTTAGACATACTATATCACTATGTCCCTGCATCACTCTCTGTTATAATATCCATATAATACTAACATAATATAAATGATTCACCTGAAATGGTTGCAATATATAGTTTTATTAGAATCCTCAGCAGAAAATGAGCATCTTTAATATTGCAAAAAAGCAGTACATTGTTTATGATATAGAAGCTGTATTGTAGATGGTGTATGGTGTAGAAGCTGTATAGTATATGGTGTATGGTGTAGAAGCTGTATAGTATATGGTGTAGAAGCTGTATAGTATATGGTGTAAGGTGTAGAAGCTGTATTGTAGATGGTGTAGGGTGTAGAAGCTGTATAGTATATGGTGTATGGTGTAGGAGCTGTATAGTGTATGGTGTTGAAGCTGTTTAGTATATGGTGTAGGAGCTGTATAGTATATGGTGTATGGTGTAGAAGCTGTATAGTATATGGTGTATGGTGTAGAAGCTGTATAGTATATGGTGTAGGGTGTAGAAGCTGTATAGTATATGGTGTATGGTGTAGAAGCTGTATAGTATATGGTGTATGGTGTAGAAGCTGTATAGTATATGGTGTGTGGTGTAGAAGCTGTATAGTATATGGTGTATGGTGTAGAAGCTGTATAGTATATGGTGTAGGGTGTAGAAGCTGTATAGTATATGGTGTAGGAGCTGTATAGTAGATGGTGTAGGGTGTAGAAGCTGTATAGTATATGGTGTAGGGTGTAGAAGCTGTATAGTATATGGTGTAGAATCTTTTATCTTCTATCTTTTTTCTTCTCCTTATTTTATCATTTTTTTTTCATTGACATCGACATTTTCCTTGCAGATCAGGCCCCTGTTCGTTTTAAACCTGAAAGAGTCAAATGAGAATTAATAAAGAATCTAATGTGTTTATATGACATCATATAACAGTAAACCGTTTCCTCGCTATCAGAACAAAACCTTGTACCTTCAATTTTCTTCCTACCTGGATTTGAAAACAGCAGCTGTTCTCTACATTGTGCCAAGATCTCATTCTGAATGGACCAATCGGAATGCTCCAATTTTTATTAATTTTAAGCAGCACTATGCTACAAAAAAATCATCTTGGCCATTAAAATCACCTTATATCTATTAGGTAATCTGAACTCATTAAGATTATTTATCTTATTTCTTCATTTTTGTAAACCTTGTAATTTTAGTAAACCGCATCGTTGTCCTATATTGACAATTAATTTTATTTGTTGTAATTATAAACGGGCTGATGATCTGTAGATAAATACAGTAAAAAAATTAGTTCATAAAAATGTCTTTGTCTAGAAATAAGTAAAATTATCTTAAAATTATCTTACAAAATTTTTTACATCATCATTTTAAGATACATCAGCTTGATATAAGATAATTTTGCTTGCCAAGATCTTATTTTTTTGTAGTGTATGAAATATTCTCAGCAGTATCTTCAAGTAATTGAAATTTTTTGAAATTGAATAATTGAAATCTTGTTCATAAACGTTCCCATGTTGGAGATATGTGGTTTTGTTCCAGCAGTGATCTTAGACCTTACATCCAAGGTAGATACTCACACGTAGCCGTGCAGTGGGCAGCCATGGTGTGTTTCTACAATTTCTTTTATTTCTGCTTTTGGAATTTTAAAAGTGACAAATTTGAAGCAGCACTGATCAGGCTGGCAAATGCCGAAAGCTGAGGAAGAGAAGAAGAAAGTTCATGAAGCACTGTCCTTTATGGAATACTTGGATCTGCAGTTTCTGAATATTTAGACTAATTTTACTAATAATTAAATCCTTTACTGATATAAATAATCAAAATAAGAATTAATTTATACTTGTGGTACTAATAATTATTGGCAGTAGGTTTAACGTGACTGTGTTATAATCAGAGGTAGGAATAATGCTCAGAAGGTATATTTAACTGAAATCATGTGTCCTAAATACATTTTTAAAAAGGTATTCTACAATCATAATAATATCTATATTAATTATATGTAGATACATGCTAAGAGATAATATTTATTTTAATAGTGATTCACAGTGAGAACTGTTTCTTCCAATGAATGCAAAAATGTCTTCACTAATATGAAATGCATGTATACCCTTACTCTGATTTCTTTCATAGCCCTCACTGCATGTATACCCTTACTCTGATCTCTTTCAGATCTCTCACCTACATGTTTACCCTTACTCTAATTTCTTTCAGATCTCTCAGTGTGAAATCAGAACAGTACTGGATATATCAAGTAGACTTATAGTTTTGTAATAAACCCCTGTATGAATTCTGAATGTTACATTATGTTTACCTCATTCTGACTCATGTAGACCTGGAGTTTACCCATCATCTGATTATCCAACTACATATGAATGTGGTGATTGGACAAGTGATGAAATCTGGTTTTCTGCTTCGCAAAAAGACATCTGCAGATACACACTGATTCCTCGAGCTCACTGTCCAGATACAACTACACTATCAGTCAGTTAATCTCAGAATGTCTGACTCTCAGTCTGACTCTCTCTCTGATAAGTGATTGGTATGATTTCCTGTAATCCCACCAATATTTCTAACCAGTACATTGCTACTTTTAAATTTTGTCTGTACAAAATATTTAAAAATAGTTTTTTTCAGAATATGCAAAAAGGTGAATCTCTCATAGTTAACTATTTAACTTACCAATAGTTAACTAACTAAACTATTTATGTATATATTATTTGAGTAGTTTATTGCTAGGACTTTGTAGGTAGTAATATGGTAGTATTGAAGTATTAAACTGTACTGCCCTAAAAATTACATGCACATTTTTTTCTTTTGTTTTAAATAAACATTCTGTTTGTAATTGTGGAATAATGTATGGCATTAATAAAGTGGAAAACTAATGGTAATAAACTTAAATAATTATCTGCACAGTTAGAAATATGAGTAATAATATAGTTAGTCATTCTAGTCCCTGTTTTTCTTTAATTATTTATTATAATGTATCATCCAGCTCTTAGAACATAATATAGGCTTAATCAACATATCATCCTAATTCTCTTTAAGCATTATAAAGTTCTGTAATTTCAGTTTTTATATCAATTCAGTTTATTGTATGTGTGCCTTGTGATGTACTATGGACTATAATTACAGTCTTACTAGAACTGTAAAAAATTACCCTTTACTGCTTTACTTCTTATTCTTTCTATCCTGTGTCTCAGTAACTGCATATCACCTCAAACGAGACTTTTAGCTTTTCAGAATAATGTGGTTAACTTCACTAAAATTATGACTAAAATAGCATATCGTCATTCTCCAAAGAAACACAGGTATCTTCAAAAGGGCAACTTTACAGGAGAGGCCAAAAACCTTGTTTAATTTGAATGGCAGTCAATGGAACCGGCCGTCTTTCCAAGCAGTTTTGGGCCGTTTCTCTTGGTCCGTTGTTTAATGAAATTTCCACACAGTATAAACGGCAGCTCATGTGATTAAATAAAAGAAAAAAATCAACAAAAATGGAGATACGCTTTTCTTTGGAGAGTGATGATATGATGTAAGTTATTACAATCTGTCACGGCTGTCCCGCTACTTTTACAGGTAGGTAACTTTTACACATTGTAGACAGTGTACCCAGAAACAGATGACATGAATGCAATGAAACATAGAATCACATAATTAATATTAACTTGTTATTTATTAATAGAAAGAAAATTAGCCTGTCGTCATTGTCCAGAGAAATCTCCAAAAGGGCACCTTTACAGGAGAGGCCAAAAACCTTGTTTAATTAGAATGGAAGTCAATGGAACCGGACGTCTTTCCAAGCAGTTTTGGACCGTTTCTATTTGTCTATTGTTCATGACATTTCCACACAGTGTAAACAGCAACTCATGTGATCAAATGAGTTATAAAAGTAAAAATCAACTAAAATTGAGATACATGTTTTTCTTTGGAGAGTGACGATATGATGTAAGTTATTAGAATCTGTCACGGCTGTCCCGCTACTTTTACAGGTAGGTAACTTTTAGGCATTGTAGACAGTGTACCCAGAAACAGATGACATGAATATAATGATACATAGAATCACATAATTAATATTAACTTGTTATTTATTAATGGAAAGAAAATTAGCATGTCGTCGTTGTCCAGAGAAATCTCCAAAAGGGCAGGTTTACAGGAGAGGCCAAAAACCTCATTTAATTTTAATGGAAGTCAATGGAACCAGACGTCCATAAAAGTAAAAATCAACAAAAGTAGATATAGCTGTTTTCTTTGGACAGCGACGATATAATTATTAGGTCACTAATTATTATAAATTAAAGTAATGCTGCCGTCTGTTTCGTTAATGCTTTTACCTGTGCTCCAGTAAATGGCGAGATAAGTAACAGTACTTTTACTGAAGTAAGGATTTCAGTGCTCTTTCCATCCCTCCTTACAGATATACCCGCTCGGTATTCTCCACCCCTGATTATAGTGTGTGAGTCTGGATAAAGTAAAGGTCTTCAACTCACGACAAGCATCTGAGGAGACGGCCATCAGCAGGACCAGCCCCAGGACCAAACCCATCCAGCTCATCTTCATCTTCATCTTCTCTGCAGGCGTCTGAAGCTCTGACTGTGTCTCTCGTTAGACCGTATCTCAAGTATGAGCCGTTTTTAATTCTCTAACGTTTATTAAAGCACCCCTCCCCGAGCGCCCCCCCTGTTCACCACATCTTCCTCTCAGAGCTAGGAGCAAGAGCTCTAGTACGAAGATGATCCATGATAACAGGTCTGATAAGCAAACAGCACTAGTCATCAGACCGTTGGTGATGTCTATGACGCAGTTTGTTCATTACACAGTTTCATATATAATACATATTGACCGGAATTCAGTGAGTTAATCCCAGTACATGTCCAAAAGTATTTGGACACTCCCAGTTTGTCCTGTTAGGCAGTTATAGAGGTGGGCCAAAAGTGGACTCAAAAATAAACCTAGTTCATTTCATATTTCTACCATGACTGCATAACATCAGACTGTTGGAGGAAACCATTTTGCTAGTTAGCGTCTCTGAAGATCATCAGTCTCCTGTTCATTGTTAAATTCATATATGGTTTGAGACTGTATCTGGTCGGGTATCACTGTATATTGGTCGGGTTGGTTTCACACTGCACCAGCTAAAGTTCACCAATTACACATGTGGGTTTTCGGTTGTTGGTCAGAAATTGTGCAAGCGCTCTGATAATCTCACATTCACCATCATGAAAACAGAGCAACAGAAAACAGAGATGTCTACGAAGAACTGGCTAAATGAGAATGGGGACGTTTTTGGAATGGTGCCAGGGGCCCAGAAAAGATGTTCCCTGGACTGTTTTTGAGACCCTACACAAGAATGTCTACATAATAATACTTTCATACGTATTTACTATATTAATTTTCAAGCCATTCTCAAGATTTCCTAAAGACTGGATCTTAAGAAAATGGGGACATCTTTGGAACATTGTAAGGACACTTTGGAAAAGATGTCCCCTGAATGGTGTCTGAAATTCTACACAATATTGTCCATATCACATCATTACACTTTAAACCATTTACAACTTTCAAGCCATTCTGAAGACCTCCTGGAGACGTAGTTTAAGAGAATGGGGACATTCCTTGGAAAGTTGTGAGGACACCTTAGGAAAGATCTACCCTGAATGGCATCAGAGACTGTAGACAATAATGTCTTTATAACATTACTTTTAAATCTATTTACAACTTTTAAGCAATTCTGAGGACGTCCCAAAGGTTTGATGAGAATGGGGACATTTTCAGATCAGTATGAGGACATAAAAAATGTCCCCTGAACAATTTGTGATACCCTCCACTATCATCCATATAATGTTACATTTTGCACCTGCTTACAACTTCCAGGCCATTCTAGGGACGTCCTAAAACTGGATCTTAAGAAAATGGGGACATTCTTTGAGCATTGTGAGGACATCAGAAGAGACACCGTCTGAATGGTTTCTGAGGCTGTGGAAAATGATGTCTTTATACCATTACTTTAAAACTTATTTACAACTTTTAAACCATACAGAGGGAACGTCCTAAAGAGTTGAGAATAAGATGAGAATGGGGACGTTCTCGAAAGAGTGTGAAGACCCCAGTTGTCCCCTGAACAGTTTGAGAGACCCTACACAATAGCATGCATATAACTTTACTTTCACACCTACTAACAACTTTTAAGCCATTCTGAGGACATTCTAAAGACTCGGATGAGAATGGGGACATACTCAGAGCAGCCTTAGGACAACTAAAAAGATGTCCCCTGAGCAGTTTGAGAGAGTCTACACAACAGAATACATATAACGTTACTTTTGGATTTTCAAGCAGTTTTTATCTAGCACAGCATAATCAACATTCTCTATGTTATATAACACATGGGAGACTCTGGGAGAGTCATTTTTCTCCCCGTGCGTTTGTAATGCGTGTCTAATTTCTAAGGCCATTCTCCAAAAGTCTCTAAAAGATTAAAAACTGGTTAGATCTCGTTTACAGGAAAATACTCTGGGTGGTCCGAGGGCGGAGCAGCAGTGGTAAACAGTCAGCAGGGTGCCGACCTTATCAAGCCAACTGGCCAATATATGTTCACGTTAAGGCAAACATCTGCGTCAGGAAATCACCGCAGAGCCACGATGCTAAGATAAGAGCGAGGAGTCATGTTTTCCAGTGAACAGTGAAAGGTGGATGGTATATGAAGTACTGATACAAAAATAAAAATTTAATAAAACTAAAAGAATGAAGCTCCTACGGAGCTTGGAGATACCAGAGGTTATCTCAGAGGTTCTAGTGTACAGGTGGAGCTATCGTCATGGTGTCCTGGAGATACCCGGATGGTGTTCTACTCCAGCCAGAGGTTCTAGTGTACAGGTGAAGCTATCTTCATGGTGTACTGCATCCCATCATGCACTGCAGCCTCACTAGCTCTTAGTCTGACCCTTTAGAGGGTCAGTTTTAGAGTGAAGTAGCCGAGGAGAGCTAACAGCTAGGCTAACCGTATCTCCGGTGAACTGAGCAGCGTTAGCAGCAGCTAGCTCTAAACAGTGGATACAGTAATAACAGCTCTGAGGTAAATGTAAGGTAACTGGTCATGTGACTGTATTAGTATACTACACTGTAGGTCAGAACTTGGTATTGTACTGTATACCACACACAGGGTGCGTACGCAGTGTGCGGTACATACTACTGTAGTATACAGTGTGAGGTATAGTAGTACGCCATTTTATTTTCTGTATACTGACCACAAGCACTTTCATCTACCATATGGATGCGGCTACCCAGTCCACCTTAAAACCCTCCAGAGTGGAGCTGTACAGGAGGATGGAGCAGCTTCCTTACGCTGCAGTGGAGCTGATAGAACAAGGTTTATTACTAAGCAGGTTTGGAGCGATTCTATTGGTCGGTCCATCATGAATATTCACTAACCTGAAAGGAGAACTAGAGCTTTTACACTGTGCAGAAAAAGAGATCAAAGTTTTTACACCACTAAATATATATTAGAGGTGGAGATATGGAGGAGGATCATACTGTGTACATCAGGAGTAGATGTGGTGTGTCAGGATACGGACTGCATCAACAACAACATCCGTTTAGAGGGGTGTGTCCAAACCACTGATGATAGTGCACCTGAACCACAGTTCCCGAACACGCTACAAAAACACATGTGCCTTCAGAAGCGCTGCCACACCAGCCACAACACAGCGGAAACGCTGGAAGATTCTAGTAGGTGATGGCACATCGCTGACAAGGTTGATAAGACCACAGATGGTGGTTAAACTGATTGGCTCAGCAGAGAGTTTCAGCCCTGCACTGCGATTTCATACCTACACTCCACAGCTGATTACCGTGGGCACTGGTGGGGCACTGGTGGTGCACTGGGTGGGGTTGTCGCCTCACAGTGAGAAGGGTCTGCGTTAGAATCCTCAGGAAACTCATTTCTCTGCGGAGTTTGCATGTTCCTCCTGTCTCTGTCTGGCCTTCCCTAGGCTGCTCTGGTTTCTTCCTCCTAGAGATGCTAGGAGATGCTAAATGCTAAGATGCTAAATTCACCCACTAGCCGGTGAGTGATGTGTATGTATGTCGGTCCTGCCCCGTGATGGACTGGTGGCCGGTTCAGGGTGGTTCCTGCCTTCTCCCCACCGAATGCTGGGATAGGCTCCAGCAGCTCCCACAACCCAACAGGGTTTAAAGGGGTGTAGAAGTAAGCGGTGTAGAAGATGAGTGCATGAGTGAGCTAATTCCCATTACTGAATGACTGATTGACATTACTGGCTACAGAAGTGTGTAAGCAGACCTACATGCACATGGAGGCACACCTGACCGCCTCTGTCACCTGACCAGAGGAGCTGATGGGAAGCTGAAGGGTACTGGAGCTCACTGACAGTTCCTATGAAGGTGAGAGCTTCTCTATCCAGACAGAAGGATGTTGCTGTAGACCTCACTATCATGATGAGCTCCAGTACCGTCTCAGCTTCTAATCCTCAACATAGGATGTCCATTCAGTGGATGGTGAAGAAACTTCAGGACCCCTGCACCCAAGAACATCAGTCATGTGTTCATTCATTCACCTCCTGAGCCACACATATCCAGCTCTCATTGGACGGAAGGCGGGAAACACCCTGGACAGGCTGCCAGTCCTTGCCCAAGGACTCTTATTGGTGTAGCACAGCCTAGTCACCCAGACCAGGATTCTAACCCCAGTCTCCCCCATGTGGTGGTGGCACCCTGGGTAGTACTTGATCTTCTACTTCCATACAAACCCTCTACCTCTCTTCTATCCTCGGACATCAGTACCAACGGGCTTGATGTCATTCCTCTCGAAGATGAAAGCGCTTTCAAGCGCTGTTATTCTGATGGGGGCAGTGTCATTGGGTCTACCAGGTGGTTGTTAGGAGCCTCAAATCAAATAATTAAATTACCTCTGTATTTTATAACAGGTTGGGTTTAGTTAACCGAATGAATTCAATATGGCACGAACGGTCATAGCTCTGGGATGGACTGGTCACCTGTCCAGGGTGTTTCCTGCCTTACCCTCTCCAAAAGGTAAGTGCTTAGAACGGTGGTTTCCTGCTCCCAACATTCCTGATTTACCTTATTCGCTCATTAAGGAGCCCTTGCAGGTGTGCAGGGGGTGTGTTAAGGCAGGAGAGCCACTAAAATGAGGCGGGCAGGAGGCCTCCAGGAACCCAAACACTAGTGCACTGAGATACATCAGGCCTCCTATCAGGCCTTCTCTTTATAAGAGAGGAGAGAAAAGATGTGAATGGAGGTGGTAGAGGTGTGGAGAAGCAGTCAGAGCTTCTCATGCTGGCACTACCAGGATGACTCATCAGGGGCATTACCGCTCGCTGACTCGCTCCTTACTACACATGCCAGACAAGGCTCCCTCTGTCTGACCTGTATAGGACTCTCCAGTTCTCCATGCTGCTGGCACATGCCTTCCTCTATCCATCGCCAGTGCTATGGTAGTATCCACACAACCAGTATGGCACACATGGACGAGACCAGTCCGCTTCCCGGACCCCTCTTCAACTCTTCCAAATTGCTTGCGGACTCTTCTCTGAGGCACGTACTTCACTTGCAAAGGAGTCAGAATGGAAAGTACGCTCAACCAGACGGCCTTACATAGTCAGGCAGGTACAGCGATTAGACCCGTCCCTGGTTACATCACTGTGTCTGATCCACTAACACACCACCACCACGTCAGTGTCACTGCAGTGCTGAGAATGATCCACCACCCACATACTACCAGCTCTGTGGTGGTCTTGTGGGGGTCCTGACCATTGAAGAACAGGGTAATACAGTATACAGAGAAACAGATGGTCTACAGTCTGGACCTGTACACCTACAGAGTGTCCTGTATGGTTGGTGGAGCTGATAGAGTGGACAGTGAGTGTTGATACAGGATGCCTACTGGAGTGATGTCAGTTACAGCACTCTTCATTTGCTACTGATCCTCTAAAGCGAGTTCATCTTTTATTAATCTTCAGACCTGTATATTTAACTTTCTGAGGCTCATTCTGATGAACACACACCCCACTACAATCACTACACCCACATTTATACTCGGAGTGGGCTGCGGTTAGCTCCCCAGTGTTACCCGCCGCCATTTTCTCTGGGTGAAGGAGGCTGAGAGCCAGAGAGGCTGCAGTGCATGATGGGATGCAGTACACCATGAAGATAGCTCCACCTGTACACTAGAACCTCCGACTGGAATAGAACACCATCCGGGTCTCTCCAGTACACCATGAAGATAGCTCCACCTGTACACTAGAACATCTGACTGGAGTAGAACACCATCCGGGGATCTCCAGTGCACCATAAAGATAACTCCACCTGTACACTAGAACTTCTGACTGGGGTAGAACACCACCCGGGGATCTCCAGTACACCATGAAGATAGCTCCACCTGTACACTAGAACATCTGACTGGAGTAGAACACCATCCGGGGATCTCCAGTACACCATGAAGATAGCTCCACCTGTACACTAGAACATCTGACTGGAGTAGAACACCATCCGGGGATCTCCAGTACACCATGAAGATAGCTCCACCTGTACACTAGAACATCTGACTGGGGTAGAACACCACCCGGGGATCTCCAGTACACCATGAAGATAGCTCCACCTGTACACTTGAACATCTGAGATAACTTCTGGTATCTCCAAGCTCCGTAGGAGCTTCATTCTTTTAAGTTTTATTAATTTTTTTATTTTTGTATCAGATACCATCCACCTTTCACTGTTCACTGGAAAACATGACTCCTAGCTCTTATCTTAGCATCGTGACTCAAACCTGCTTAGTAATAAACCTTGTTCTATCAGCTCCACTGCAGGGTAAGGAAGCTGCTTCATCCTCCTGTAAAGGTCCATTCTGGAGGGTTTTAAGGTGGACTGGATAATTCCATTCTGGAGGGTTTTAAGGTGGACTGGATAATTCCATTCTGGAGGGTTTTAAGGTGGACTGGATAATTCCATTCTGGAGGGTTTTAAGGTGGACTGTATAATTCCATGAGTGCTTGTTTATAGTTTGGTATCTTCAGTTTTATTCTACAGTAGAGCTTTAAGATACACAGAAGGAGGACCTGCTATAATTATAATCATTATAAACAGAGAACTTCTGCTTATGGATGACACTGCAATCGTGGGGTGTGTGCGTAATGGTCAGGAGAGGGAGTACAGAAGCCTGGTTGAGGACTTTGTGGAGTGGTGCAATACCAACCATCTGCCATCTGAAGCTGAACATCACCAAAACCAAGGAGATGTGTATAGACTTCAGGAGGTCCAGGCCCTCTCAGCAGCCAATCTCCATCAAGGGGGTCGATGTGGAGGTGGTCAGGTCCTACAGATACCTTGGTGTGCACCTGGACGAGAGGCTGGACTGGTCAGTAAACACTGACACAGTCTACAAGAAGGCACAGGGCAGACTGTACTTCCTCAGGAGGCTCGGGTCCTTCAGGATCTGCCAGAAACTCCTGCTGATGTTCTACTAGTCCGTGGTAGCCAGCGTCCTCTTCTACGCTGTATTTTTAAAAAGTGGTTTCTAATCATTGAGCCACCAGTACATTTGGCCACTTGTATGTTTTTACTTTTTAGTCAGTGTAACCAATCACAACGGAAGGCCGATCAGATACAGGGTTTCTATTCTGGTCAGGGAATGCATTAGTTAACATGAGGGGAAGTGCGGCTTGGAGGAAATGCGGCTTAGAGGTCAGGGGTGGGGCGGAAGAAGAGCCACCTACCCATAAAGAGATCTTTAGAAATAAAGAGTATTCAGAAAGGAGCTACTCAGCGAACATCACCAAGTGCAAACCCAAGATAGCATCAGCCAGAGAAGCCGAGAAGATGGAGATGAAGATGAGCTTTGTGGGTCCGGTCCTGGGGCTGGTCCTGCTGATCGCAGCCTCCTCAGACGCTCAGTGTGAGTTCAGGTTTTTAAGGTGGTTTTCTGGGGGGTTTACAGGCAGAACAATTGAGGGAACATCGGAACGTTTACCACAATAATAAGAGCCCTATGATAAATAATAACAGTTACACTGTAAAAAAGAAAATGTTGACAAAACTCAAAAATTCAAGGCAACATTATGCATTAGGATTTTTTCGTTTTCTCAACAACTGCACTGGTTGTCATTCGTACAAAGATTGATTTGTTTAGCCAACTTAGATGTGCTTGTTTAAACTATTCTGATTAACCTGTTCAGGTTGGTTGGAACTTTTGTTAGGAGAACAACAAAATTGTAGTTCAGCAAAGTATTGTTTTTATGCTTCATGAACAAGCAATGTTATACTTGCCGTACAAGAAATCTTTACATCAGATAAATAATTAAACTGTTCTTATAAATGAAAATATTACGGCAACATGATGCATTAGGATTTTTGTGCTAACTCTACTAAAACTACTTGGTTTGACCTTTAGGAAATTTAACTTTTTTTTTGCTCACTTACAAATACTTACTAATTCCAAACCTAAATCCTTAACATAATGTACAATATACACATTCAGACAGTGATAAAATGTGAACTTAGGTTACATTACTTCATTTTACATGTAACTGACAAATGGCAGAAACAAAATATAAACCTGCATTTCCCTCAGCATAAAAGAGCTATGTAAACATTCTTTAGTAAACTGTGCAAAAATGAGATCCTAGCATTCCAAAAACAAAAATTTCCCATGACGAAGTTGTGTCTCTGAAGGAGATCTTGGCTTGAGCTGGTAAAACTGCAGACCTTACATTGCATGCAGATCTATACGTTAAACTTGAAAAACAAACAACATTCATTTTAAGATTACAGTGTTATGAATTTTAGCAAACCTTAGTTACTATTTACAGTACCAGTCAAAGTTTTGGACACACTACACACTAGGCTATATTAACACTAATCATATTCTCTCTCACACACACACACACACACACACATACACATTATATATCATTATTATTAATTTTTTGTAAGCAAATACCTTTCTCATGAAGTGATTTTCAGGTAGCAAATACATGCACATATGCCAACCAGCTTCTTCAGTCTTCGTTGAAGCTTCTGGTCAGAACATCTAAAATACATAAATATTTATTAAAGCCGGGTAGGGTATAGTGTGCACAATCAATAAAATTTTAAATGTAGAATTTCAGTACATTACACTCATAATACTACAATCAATATGCTAAGTAGACAGTGTAAACTTATACTTTTCCTATTTATGTTATGTAAAAAAAATAATTCTATTTGACCATCCTATTTGACTGGCATTAGTAGAAGATGTGTATGTAAATCTTATTTCTAATAATATCTACTCCATCCAAATGAATTTTAATTATTAAAAACTAACCACAGGCTAAAACACAGTTATATAGAGTTGGTTTCCCTTTTGGATGTTGTAGTGTGACAGTAATGAGCATCATATTATTAATTAAGCTTATTAAACAATACATTGTATGAACTTGTCGCGTCACTGCGTAAAAATTCCAATCTTTTGATGTACTAGATACCACAGTCACCAATCATGACACATCAATGTTTTTTGTTCATAAGGAGGAAAATATAAGACACTAATGGTGACACACACACACACCAACACACACACTGAAGTACACTGTTTGTGACACACTGTTACAAGTGCGTTTTAACTCAGTAGTACTTTAGTGGAATTTTTGGTTTAGTACTTATCACCAGTATACAGCCACAGCACCCACAGTAAATCCTCAGGAACGCACGTAGATTTTAGTCACCTTACCTGCCGCTACTCCCCCACGTTCTACTTTAATGATGTGTCTGGAGTTTTTAGAACCTTTCACCATTTTAGTGGAACGTCTCAAACCCAGTAGTTAAATAAAAAAACTGTTCATCCTCTGTTACAGCCCCAGTCGAGAGGGTTACTTAAGGTTGTACTCTGGTCATAATTTAAAACCTGGACGTTATTTAAGTGACAACTGTATAAGTCCATTCTGGAGGGTTTTAAGGTGGGCTGTATGAAGTCCATTCTGCCTTAGTTTTAAACCTGGGCTGTATAATTCCATTCTGGAGGGTTTTAAGGTGGGCTGTATAAGTCCATTCTGGAGGGTTTTAAGGTGGGCTGTATAATTCCATTCTGGAGGGTTTTAAGGTGGGCTGTATAAGTCCATTCTGGAGGGTTTTAAGGTGGGCTGTATAATTCCATGAGTGCTTGTTTATAGTTTGGTATCTTCAGTTTTATTCTACAGTAGAGCTTTAAGATACACAGAAGGAGGACCTGCTATAATTATAATCATTATAAACAGAGAACTTCTGCTTATGGATGACACTGCAATCGTGGGGTGTGTGCGTAATGGTCAGGAGAGGGAGTACAGAAGCCTGGTTGAGGACTTTGTGGAGTTTAATGTTAAGTAAACATTTTACACTGTTACAACAAGTAGTAGTAGTTACAGGTTTACCCAACACTAGTGAAGCATTGTAACCATGGTAACCTCATGTTAACGAATGCATTCCCTAACCAGAATAGAAACCCTATATCTGTGATCGGCCTTCCGTTGTGATGGGTTACACTGACTTCCATTAAAAGTAGAGAGGGCGTTTCCTCCTCCTGTAAAAGGATCGTTCTGGAGATGCCAGGTTACCGACAGCAGCCCACCGTTTCACCCTGAACTGTTTCTACTGAACACGTCGTTTGTGTTCAGGCTGCTGAGTGGTTTAAAAACATACACCATAACACCCTTCTGCTCCTCCCTCTCAGCTCACGGTGTGGGTCATCCTGTCCAGTGCTGCTTCACCTTCAGCCCTGTTAAGATTCCTGCCCGCATGATCGTGAAGGTCGAGAAGACGCCTTCCGACTGCCCGCTGCCAGGCTACGTGTGAGTGTCTCCCTGTCTTTAGAAGAGCATCAGCAGATGAGACTGTCTACCCCCCGGTCACTAACCTAACCTTCTGTGTCCCTGTGTCGGTCTTTCAGGGTTACCACGCAAAAGAACCGGTTCTGCAAGCAGGAGGACATTCTGGCATCCTGAGCGAAGGCTTGACTGCAGTGCTGAGGGCCTATACGCGCCTATACTCCCATATTCAGCACAGCGGATCCAACAGTCCATGTACTGCTGCCGTTATAATCAGTGCTTTGCTTAATGCTGTGTGTACAAATAACCCAATAAAGAACCCCAGTGAACCAGTTAACCCGTCTCCGTGTTTTTAAGAGTGAAACAGACGCGGTGCAGATGTTGATCACGCTGCCATCCGCAAATACCATGTGTAGATCTGAGATAAGGGTGAGATCTGAGTCAAGACGGGGTTCGCCGCGCTCTAATCAGCGACTCTCCAAAAAAGTTTGGAATGCCATATGAGTTTTTCCGAGACCTGAGCTTACCAAGCACTCTGCCTCAGACTTCAGTAAATATAAAACTACAACTTGTGGATATCAACATTAAATATCCGTTTATAATGTGCGGCCTATTTAGTTACAGATGTTTATTTTTGACTTTGTGTGTCATTTAGGAGAGTAGAAAAAATACTGTATATAATAGTCATTTTACCGCAGAAAAATTAGAACATACTGTCAGGAAGTCGAATGGGCGTTATTAAGCACACGAGTAACAAGCACAGCAGCAATACACGGAAAGACAAAGGGAGTGACGAGGTCAAAGTCAGAACATGCAGAGGTCAAAACCGGAGTAGGCAAGCAGCGAGGCAACCAAGGTGGAAGGGCTAGGCAAGAGAATGGTCAAGGTAACAGAAAGGTCGATAGCCAGAGAGTAGATCAAGAGAGAAAACCAACAAGGGATAAGCAAAAAGAAGAGGTCAGAGCCAAAGGGAGTCAACAAGCCAGAGTCAGGATAAACAGAGGAGACCCGCTCAGAAATGCAAACCAGGTTTGGCAAAACTTCACAATGAGCAATGAGGAAGTGTCTGAGAGGGGTAAATATACTGAGGCTAAATGGATGCAGCTGGCTAAAACTCAGGTGACCTAGAGCGGTACTGATTGGATGGCTGGGGACATGTGGGTGTGATGTCATCGGATGATGCACTCTGGGAGTCCAGGAGACCAGAGGAGC
>JAMWET010004802.1:0-2500 GCA_024036415.1 Prochilodus magdalenae
TGGTGTGTGTGTGCCCCCCCCCTGTGTGTGTGTGGGTTGTATGATGTGTGTGTGTGTGTGTGTATGTCGTGTGTGTGTGTGTGTGTGTGTGTGTGTCTGTGTATGTATGTGTGTGTGGGTGCTTGTGTGTGTGCGTGTGTCGTGTGTGTCGTCGTGTGATGTGTGTGTGTCCCTCTCCGGCCGTAGCCTGTATGTGTGTGTGTCCCGTGTGTGTGTGGGTGTATAAAGCCCAGCTGAGCCTTGTAGCGTACAGTAGCACCTGACTGTATTGTTACATTATATGTGGTTTTGAAGGAGCGTGGCTGAGGTCCGGCCTTCCTGGAATTCTGATTGGGCCACCCTAGATGCCAGCTCAGGCTTTCTGCCATTCATTGGCTTCCCACCTCGCTGTGGGGCGTGTGGGAAGAGCAGAATAGGTCTACGTGTGCCATGCGACCCTGACCAAAGCACATCGCCCGGCACACCCCCAGGGCACACATGGGATGCGCAGGCCCCCTCCAGGGCGAGCCAGCCTTTCCATGAGAGCCGAAGGTCCCTGGGTCAGTCTCCCTGAATTTCTGAAATGACCCCATGACAGTGCCCTTTGAGCATGGCAACCGACCCCTGGGTGAGAGTGGCCATGGATGGGGTGAATTCCCGCCCCTCATGCAGAGGTCTAACTTCCTCTGTGTCCGAGCACAGTGAGTTCTGAACCTGCACCACATACCTCCACTAAGGAGACAACAACTGGACACTGGGAGTGTACGGAATTGATACTATGGAGGCGATCTGGACCGGTCCAGCGTCAGGTAGACTTGACCAGGTACGCATGTTTTTACACATGATTGGCATTCCCAGATGGCAGGCCTCCTCTCTCCGGAGGTGCTGCTGGACAGACGCCATCCTAGTGCCTTGCACTTGCCCTCACCGCCACCGTGAGCTTTTCTATGATCACCCTGCCCTGCCTGGACCCCGAACTCCCGAGCAGGTACTTTCCTCCTGTTAGTTTTCTCCGTGCGTGAGGGTAAGTGGTTCCTCTCAGGGTTTCTCCACCTCGTGCTGGTTGGGAGTTTACTCATGGTGAGTCTTGTTTACCTCTCAGCGGTTCTCCTTTCATGCTGGTTGGGACGTTTCTCCTGATGAGTGTCTTGGTTCCTCTCAGCTGGTTTTCTCCCTCGTGCTGGTCAGGGAGTTTATCCTGGTGAGTCTTGGTTCCTCTCCGTGGTTCTCCACTCATGCTGGTTGGGTGGATTCTCTACTGTGTGAGTCTTGGTTTCTATCTCAGTGGTTCTCCCTCATGGCTGATTGGGAGTTTCCCATGTGAGTCTTGGTTCACTCTCAGTTGGTCTTCATCCTGTTAGGGACTTTCTCCTGGTGAGTCTTTGGTTCCCTCTCAATGGTTCTCCCTCATGCCTGCGTTGGGACGTTTGTCCCTGTTGAGTTCTTGGGTCCTATGCAGTGGGTTCTCCCCTCATGACAGTTTTGTGAGTTTCTCCTGGAGAGTCTTGGTTCCTCTCAGTGGTTCTGCCTCCTGTTAGGGAGTTTCTCCCTGGTTCCCTCTTGGTTCCTCTCAGTGGTTACTTCATCATGATGCCGTTGGGACGGTTGTCCTGTTGAGTCTGGGTTCCTTTACTCAATGGTTCTCATCTGCTGTGCTTGTTACGCGGAGTTTCTCCTGGTGAGTCGTGGTTCCCTCGTCACACTCGTCAGGTGGTTCTCCCTCATGCTGTTAGGGAGTTTCTCCTGGTGAGTCTTGGTTCCTCTCAGTTGTTCTCCCTCATGCTGTTAGGGAGTTTCTCCTGGTGAGTCTTGGTTCCTCTTAGTGGTTCTCCCTCATGCTCTTAGGGAGTTTCTCCTGGTAGTCTTGGTTCCTCCCTCAGTGGCATCTCCCTGAATGCTTTTAGGGAGTTTCTCCTGGTGAGTCTTGGTTCCTCTCAGTAGTCTTCTTCTTCATGCTCTTAGGAGTTTCTCCTGTGTGAGTCTTTGGTTCCTACTCAGTGGTTCTCCCTCATGCTAGGTTGGGGGTTTCTCCTGGTGAAGTCTTGGTCTCCTCCTCCAGGGTTAGTGTTCCTCATTGCATGCTGTTTGGAGGGGGTTTCTCCTGGCTGAGTCTTGGTTCCTCTCAGTGGTTTCTTCCTCTTGTTAGGGAGTTTCCTCCTGGTTGAGTTCTTGGTTCCTCTCAGTGGTTCTTCCCTCACATGCTGTTTGGAGAGTTTGTCCTGGTGAGTCTCTGGGTCCTCCACAGTGACTTTCGCTCCCTCGTGCGGTTTGAGGCCCAGTTTGTCCTGGTGAGTCTTGGTTCCTCTCAGTGGTTCTTCTCTTGTTAGGGAGCTCTGATCTCCTGCGTGACGTCTGGTTCCTCTCGTAGGGTGTTCTCCCGCGTGCGGTTGGGAGTTTCTTCCTGGTAAGTCTGGTAGACCTCTCAGTGGTTCTCCACTCGCCCTCCCTGCTGTTGGGAGTTTTTCCTGGGTGACGTCTTGTTACCTCTTAGTGGTTTCTCCCTCATGACTGTTAGGTAGTT
>JAMWET010004802.1:7500-22500 GCA_024036415.1 Prochilodus magdalenae
TTTCTGATACCTCACTTCTAACTGTAGATACTACTGATACGGCTCACACACTACTGTAGAGTATATGTCTGACTTTACGAGAACCATCACTACTGCTAGTAGCACTACTCCCCATAACCCTTGCTAATTCATTAACCTGTAGGGGGGGGGGGGGGTAGTAGTCACTACTGAGATACGCTCACTACTGGTAGTCAGTACTGATACCTCTCATTACTGTAGAGTACTGATAACCTTCATTACTGTAGAGTACTACTGATACCTCACTACTGTAGAGTACTACTGATAGCCTCATTACTGTAGAGTTTAGTACTAGCTGATACCTCATCACTGGTAGTAAGTACTGATACCTCACTACTGTAGAGTACTACTGATACGCTCATTACTGTAGAGTACTGATACCCTCATTACTGTAGAGTACTACTTGAATACCTCATTTTTGTAGAGTACAACTGATGTACGGCTCATTACTGTAGAGTACAAACTGATACCTCATTACTGTAGAGTACTACTGATTACCTCATTTACTATGTAGAGTACTGATACCGTCATTACTGACTTAGAGTACTGATACCTCATTACCTGTAGAGTAACTGATACGCTCATTACCTGTAGAGTACTACTGATAGCTATACCTCATATACATGCCTAGTAGCTAGTTACTGATTACCTCATTACTGTAGAGTACTACTGATACCTCATTACTGTAGAGTACTACTGATACCTCACTACTGTAGAGTACTACTGATACCTCATTACTGTAGAGTACTGATACCTCATTACTGTAGAGTACTACTGATACCTCATTACTGTAGAGTACTACTGATACCTCATTACTGTAGAGTACTACTGATACCTCATTACTGTAGAGTACTACTGATACCTCATTACTGTAGAGTCCTGTAGTCTACTGGAGACCACTACAGTGTGCAGTAGGGTACCGTAATGACCTGTGACTGCTGGAAAGGAATCTAGAGTACCACTGGATTGAAATGTTAGCATAAAGACAAACAGTGTGGGGTGCACTTTCCTTTGAAGTTCCTGTTTGAAGTAGGGTGCCTAGCTGCCCTGGATTTGCAGTTCATCCATTCCTCTGACTTTACTCAGTCAGGCTACAGCGCTTTGTCTAGACGATCAGCAGAAGATGCTTCAGAGGGACAGTGATGAAGAGGAGGCACCTGCTGTGGGCGCCATTCCTAATTACCTGGCCCGGTTCAGTTCAGTGCCTGGAGCCTCACCCACCTCAGAGACACAGTTTGAGGAGCTGGTCTTTCGGGAGATGATGCTGATGTAGATACACAGTGCCTGGGGAGGGTTTTCCCTGATGCATTCCCAGGCTTTGCATCATCAGAATCTCAGATGATTTTCAGGAATGTGTCTGATGACGCAGTATATGGCCTGGGAGTACTCGGATTACCTGGATGAGCATCCCCAGGGGTTTTGTAATAATGTATGTGTGAGGCATTAATCTTCCAATACCAGTAAGATCCCAATATCCGTGGGTCTAGAGGTCATGGGCTAGCGGTTAGAGAACCAGCCTCAATTCCCTGAACTGACAGTAACGACTGAAGAGCCCTCGAGCAAGGCACTGCTCCCCGGGTGCCGTGGATAGGGCTGCCGCCCCTAGTGTGGGTGTTCAGTAGTGTGTACCTGGGTGTCTCACTTCCCAGATGGGTTAAACGTGGTAGATAAATCCCTCTGTGTATAAACACCGCTGGCAGATGGTTCTAATGATAAATCCATGCACCTCTAATCACTGTACACTGACAGATGCGATACGTTGATCATCCAGCGTATTAGTAGCTCACAAGCATTTCACCACCGCAGAGTCTGAAGCTCCCAGACCAGAGAATCTTCCAGGAGGCTCTGATCCTCAGTGCTATTTTTAGATCCTCTCCTGTCACAACGTATTCAACATCGGAGTGCCTAAACATGTTCAGCTCTTCGGTTTCTTTCCTGGAAGTCTCTTTCCACAAGTTTTAACTTTATTCAATTCCATAAACGGGGGACATGTTTTTTGCAAGGTGGAACCACTGCAGGATACAAATCAAGGAAATTGCGTTTAGTCTCATTTCCATATGAGCGAGTCGGGTTCAGAAAAATCACAGACTGGGTTGGTATGGTCCAATTCAGTCACAACAAAACCTAGGGAACTAGCTTCTCCTCCAGACGTCATTCTACTCCAGAAGGACGTCTGGAGGAGAAGGTAGTTACTGAGTAGACGGACGTCTGGAGGAGAAGGTGGTTACTGAGTAGAAGGACGTCTGCAGGAGAAGGTGGTTCCTGAGTAGACGGACGTCTGGAGGAGAAGGTGGTGTTGAGTAGAAGGATGTCTGGAGGAGAAGGTGGTGTTGAGTAGAAGGACGTCTGGAGAAGAAGGTGGTTCCTCAGTAGAAGGACGTCTGGAGGAGAAGGTAGTTCCTGAGTAGAAGGGTGTCTGGAGGAGAAGGTGGTTCCTCAGTAGAAGGACGTCTGGAGGAGAAGGTGGTGTTGAGTAGAAGGACGTCTGGAGGAGGTAGTGTCGAGTAGAAGGACGTCTGGAGGAGAAGGTAGTTACTTAGTAGAAGGACGTCTGGAGGAGAAGGTAGCTCCTGAGCAGAAGGACGTCTGGAGGAGAAGGTGGTGTTGAGTAGAAGGACGTCTGGAGGAGAAGGTGGTGTTGAGTAGAAGGACGTCTGGAGGAGAAGGTAGTGTTGAGTAGAAGGATGTCTGGAGGAGAAGGTGGTTTTTGAGTAGAAGGACGTCTGGAGGAGAAGGTGGTGTTGAGTAGAAGGACGTCTGGAGGAGAAGGTAGTGTTGAGTAGAAGGATGTCTGGAGGAGGAGGTGGTGTTGAGTAGAAGGACGTCTGGAGGAGAAGGTGGTGTTGAGTAGAAGGACGTCTGGAGGAGAAGGTGGTGTTGAGTAGAAGGATGTCTGGAGGAGAAGGTGGTGTTGAGTAGAAGCACGTCTGAAGGAGGAGGTGGTGTTGAGTAGAAGGACGTCTGGAGGAGAAGGTGGTGTTGAGTAGAAGGATGTCTGGAGGAGAAGGTGGTGTTGAGTAGAAGGACGTCTGGAGGAGAAGGTGGTGTTGAGTAGAAGGACGTCTGGAGGAGGAGGTGGTGTTGAGTAGAAGGACGTCTGGAGGAGAAGGTGGTGTTGAGTAGAAGGACGTCTGGAGGAGGTGGTGTTGAGTAGAAGGACGTCTGGAGGAGAAGGTGGTGTTGAGTAGAAGGACGTCTGGAGGAGAAGGTGGTGTTGAGTAGAAGGATGTCTGGAGGAGGAGGTGGTGTTGAGTAGAAGGACGTCTGGAGGAGAAGGTGGTGTTGAGTAGAAGGATGTCTGGAGAAGGTAGTTCCTCAGTAGAAGGACGTCTGGAGTAGGTGGTTCCTGAGTAGAAGGGCGTCTGGAGGAGAAGGTGGTGTTGAGTAGAAGGATGTCTGGAGGAGGAGGTGGTGTTGAGTAGAAGGACGTCTGGAGGAGGAGGTGGTGTTGAGTAGAAGGACGTCTGGAGGAGAAGGTGGTGTTGAGTAGAAGGACGTCTGGAGGAGAAGGTGGTGTTGAGTAGAAGGATGTCTGGAGAAGGTAGTTCCTCAGTAGAGGGACGTCTGGAGGAGTAGGTGGTTCCTGAGCAGAAGGGCGTCTGGAGGAGAAGGTGGTGTTGAGTAGAAGGATGTCTGGAGGAGGAGGTGGTGTTGAGTAGAAGGACGTCTGGAGGAGGAGGTGGTGTTGAGTAGAAGGACGTCTGGAGGAGAAGGTGGTGTTGAGTAGAAGGACGTCTGGAGGAGAAGGTGGTGTTGAGTAGAAGGATGTCTGGAGAAGGTAGTTCCTCAGTAGAAGGACGTCTGGAGTAGGTGGTTCCTGAGTAGACGGACGCCTGGAGGAGGAGGTAGTTTCTGAGTAGAAGGACGTCTGGAGGAGGAGGTGGCTCCTGAGTAGGAGCGCGTGTGGAGGAGGAGGTGGTTCCTGAGCAGAAGGACGTCTGGAGGAGAAGTTAGTTCCTGAGTAGAAGGACGTCTGGAGGAGGAGATGGTTCCTGAGTAGAAGGACATCTGGAGGAGGAGGTGGTTCTTGAGTAGATGGACATTTGGAAAAGGTGGTTCCTAAGTAGAAGGACGTCTGGAGGAGGAGATGGTGTCGAGCAGAAGGACGTCTGGAGGAGGTGGTTCCTGAGTAGGAGGGCGTGTGGAGGAGGAGGTGGCTCCTGAGCAGAAGGACGTCTGGAGGAGGAGGTGGTTTCTGAGTAGAAGGACGTCTGGTGGAGGAGGTGGCTCCTGAGCAGAAGGGCGTCTGGAGGAGGAGGTGGTTCCTGAGTAGACGGACGTCTGGTGGAGGAGGTGGCTCCTGAGCAGAAGGACGTCTGGAGGAGGAGGTGGTTTCTGAGTAGAAGGACGTCTGGTGGAGGAGGTGGCTCCTGAGCAGAAGGGCGTCTGGAGGAGGAGGTGGTTTCTGAGTAGGAGGGCGTGTGGAGGAGGTGGTTCCTGAGTAGAAGGACGTCTGGAGGAGAAGGTGGTTCCTGAGTAGAAGGACGTCTGGAGAAGGTGGTTCCTGAGTAGAAGGGCGTCTGGAGGAGGTGGTTCCTGAGTAGAAGGGCGTCTGGAGGAGGTGGTTCCTGAGTAGAAGGACGTCTGGAGGCAAAGGTAGTTCCTGAGTAGAAGAACCTCTGGAGGAGAAAGTGGTTCCTCAGTAGAGGGACGTCTGGAGGAGAGGGTAGTTCCTCAGTAGAAGGACGTCTGGAGGAGGAGGTGGTTCCTGAGCAGAAGGACGTCTGGAGGAGAAGGTAGCTCCTGAGTAGAAGGACGTCTGGAGTAGAAGGGAGTTCCTCAGTAGAAGGACGTCTGGAGTAGAAGGGAGTTCCTCAGTAGAAGGACGTCTGGAGGAGAAGGTAGTTCCTAAGTAGAAGGACGTCTGGAGGAGGAGGTGGTTCCTCAGCAGAAGGACGTCTGGAGAAGGTGGTTCCTGAGTAGAAGGGCGTCTGGAGGAGGTGGATCCTGAGCAGAAGGACGTCTGGAGAAGGTAGTTCCTGAGTAGCCGGACGTCTGGAGGAGGTGGTTCCTGAGTAGCCGGACGTCTGGAGGAGGTGGTTCCTGAGTAGCCGGACGCCCGGAGGAGGAGGTGGTTCCTGAGTAGCCGGACGCCCGGAGGAGGAGGTGGTTCCTGAGTAGCCGGACGTCTGGAGGAGGTGGTTCCTGAGTAGCCGGACGTCTGGAGGAGGTGGTTCCTGAGTAGCCGGACGTCTGGAGGAGGTGGTGGTGTCGAGTAGAAGGACGTCTGGAGGAGGTGGTTCCTGAGTAGAAGGACGTCTGGAGGAGGAGGTGGCTCCTGAGTAGCCGGACGTCTGGAGGAGGTGGTGGTGTCGAGTAGAAGGACGTCTGGAGGAGGTGGTTCCTGAGTAGAAGGACGTCTGGAGGAGGAGGTGGTTTCTGAGTAGAAGGACGTCTGGAGGAGGAGGTGGTGTTGAGTAGAAGGACGTCTGGAGGAGGTGGTTCCTGAGTAGACGGACGTCTGGAGGAGGAGGTGGTTCCTGAGCAGAAGGGCGTCTGGAGGAGGAGGTGGTTCCTGAGCAGAAGGGCGTCTGGAGGAGGAGGTGGTTCCCGAGTAGCCGGACGCCCGGAGGAGGAGGTGGTTCCTGAGTAGCCGGACGTCTGGAGGAGGTGGTTCCCGAGTAGCCGGACGTCTGGAGGAGGTGGTTCCTGAGCAGAAGGACGTGTTGTGATTTCCTGAACTCGCGCCGTACGAGCTCCTTGGCTCTGTCTCGTCCGATCTGCTTTTCGCGTCCTGCTCTCTGTTTGGATTTTGTGCGTCACTGGGATCTCAGGACTGCTCCTGATGGGCGTTCTGATTTTAGTTCTCCTCTGGAAATTGATCATGGACGTCTGACTGACTGCTCCCCTTTAGAACGTGTTGCTGAGACCCAATCCAGCACTCTCAGTTCCTGCGCTGGTGACTCATACGGCAGTGTATGAGGGGTGTGGGGGAGGCAGGCAGAGGCACTCTCGCAGATGAAAGGCCGGTGCGTGTGGTCTGTAGGGGATCTGGATGTACTGTGGAAGTTTTGAAGTCAATTAAAATTTGAGTTCCGGCCTTTTTAAGTCACGGCTGCAGACGGTGTGTGCACGATGTGTTGGGCTTAAACCGATTTAGCTCTACTTGATCAGAAGTTAATCAGGACTCTGTATACTCTGTAAGGTGGAGTCAAGGTGGTGCATTCTGGGAACTGAGTGTCTGAGGTTTGAGTGTTGCTCAAGTCATGAGTGAGGTAAGAATCCAAGTATAGTCTGGAGTCTCCTGAGTGTGAGTCAGTTTAAGTTTGAGTTGAGTCTCTGAGATGAGTGTCCGGGTTGAGTCTGAAATCTCTGATGTGATAGTCCAAGTTCAGTCTTGAGTCTCTGAGATGAGAGTCTCAGTTGAGCCGTGAACCTTGGATGTAGTCCGAGTTGAGTCTTGAACCCCTAAGGTGGAGTCCGAGTTGTCTTGAGTGTCTGAGGTGGAGTCAGAATTGTGTTTTGAGTGTCTGAGGTGGAGTCAGAGTTGTGTTTTGAGTGTCTGAGGTGGAGTCAGAGTTGATTCTTGAGTCTCTGAGATGAGAGTTCGGGTTGAGTCTGAAATCTCTGAGATAAAAGTCCAGGTTGAGTCTTGAACCTGAGGTGATAGTCCAAGTTGAGTCTTGAACCTGAGGTGATAGTCCAAGTTGAGTCTTAAGTCTCTGAGATGAGAGTCTGAGTTAAGTCTTGAACCTCTGAGATGATGGTCCAAGTTAAGTCTCAAACTCCTGAGGTGGAGTCCGAGTTAAGTCTTGAGCCTCTAATGTGATAGTCCAAGTTGAGTCTTAAATCTCTGAGGAGAGTCTCAGTTGAGTCGTGAACCTCGGATGTAGTCCGAGTTAAGTCTTGAACCCTTGAGGTGGAGTCAGAGTTGTATTTTGAGTGTCTGAGGTGGAGTCAGAGTTGATTCTTGAGTCTCTGAGATGAGATTTCGGGTTGAGTCTGAAATCTCTGAGATAGTAGTCCAGGTTAAATCTTGAACCTCTGAGATGAGAGTCCGAGTTGAGTCTTAAACCCCTGAGGTGGAGTCCGAGTTGTCTTGAGTGTCTGAGGTGGAGTCCGAGTTGTCTTGAGTCTCTGAGGTGGAGTAGGAGTTGATTCTTGAGTCTCTGAGATGAGAGTCTGGGTTAAGTCTTGAACCTTTGACGTGATAATCCGAGTTGAGTCTCAAGTCTCTGAGAAGAGTCTGAGGTTAGTCTCGAGTCCCTGAAGTGAGAATCCAAGTTGAGTCTCGAATCTCTGAGGTGAGAGTTCGAGTTGAGTCTTGAGTCTATAAGATAAGAGTCTGAGTTGAGTCCTGAGTCCCTGAGATGAGAGTCTGAGTTGAGTCTGAAATCTCTGAGATAAGAGTCTGGGTTAAGTCTTAAACCTCTGAGATAGTCCGAGTCTGGAGTCCTCAGGGTCTGAGGATGAGAGTCTGAGTTGAGTCCTGAGTCCCTGAGATGAGAGTCCGAGTTGAGTCTGAAATCTCTGAGATGAGAGTCTGAGTTGAGTCTTGAACCTCTGATGTGATAGTCCGAGTTGAGTCTCGAGTCTCTGAGATGAGAGTCTGAGTTGAGTCCTGAGTCCCTGAGGTGAGAGTCTGAGTTTGGTCTTGAACCTCTGACGTGATAGTCCGAGTTGAGTCTCGAGTCTCTGAGATGAGAGTCTGAGTTGAGTCCTGAGTCCCTCAGGTGATAGTCCGAGTTGAGTCTCGAGTCTCTGAGATGAGAGTCTGAGTTGAGTCCTGAGTCCCTGAGGTGAGAGTCCGAGTTGAGTCCTTCCTAAAATGAACCTTCCCCTCTGTTCCAGGTGATGTCCCAGGCCGAGGCCAGGCAGAAGACTCTGGTCCAGTCCATAGATGGTTTACCGCGTAGAGGTTCCGTGTCGTGTTTGGATCAGGACCTTTTGCTTCTCAAAGCCACTTCGGCTGCCACCCTCAGCTGCCTGGGGGAGTGCCTGAGCATTCTGCAACACAACCACGCCCACAGCCATTCCCACAACCAAGTCCCGGCCTCCGGTGAGTCCAACTCGGCCACCTTAAAGACTTCAGGCCCCCAGGGCTCCCCACCCAACCCTGATTGCGAGGCTGAAAAAGGGCCAAGTGAGGTAGACTGTGGCCCTTGCCCGTACATCACCGGCCCCATGCAACTCAATATGTGCAACAAATGTTGCTGAAGGGCTTTGTTTGTTTTTGATGTTCGTCGCATGTTTATAGGGGTGTAAATGTCTCTGACCTCCGGTCGACTTGACTCCAGAAACAACTCCTGAATCCTGAATTTGATTTCAGCACGATTCAGTTCCGATCACTTACCTTGGTCTGATCCTGAAAGAACGTTTCCTAATATACGAGTTTCTATATTGTTTTTTTTTTTACATTGTTTACCAAATTATTCCACCAATTGTAAAATATCAAACAGTGGCATGATTCAGTACGATTCTGAATCATCTGAAATATACTGAATGCACAAAATGGCCAAAACCTCTAAGCCACGTTTGCAGCTCGTTAGTACCGATGTCAATAAAAACAATAACAAAAACAATACACACCATTTTTCTTGAATTTAAAACACAGCTGTATGGAAAGTTTGGGCGCTCCTGGTCCAATTCCACGTTTGGTTGATTTTTAAAAAAATGTGAATTAGTTACAAATCATCTACAGCTTTTTTATTCATAATGAATGTTTATAATAACTGAGTATAACATATTGTAGAAACTATTAATCATATAATGCGAACTGTACAAAAATAAAAAAAAGATTATTTTGCATTTTCTGTTTTTTATTTATTGCAGTATGTTAAACCTGGACCAGAGCCTTCGACTGCAGTAAAAAAAAAAAGGCCCAAAACTGAATTCATACTTCATTAAATTAGCATGTGATCTGGAAAATTACCAATTGGAAATAGGTGGGGTTTAACCGCCACCTCCAGACCGATGCATCGCGATGCCCCCGATGCATCTTTACACCCCTACATTTCTGTTCGGTGTTGTCTAGTTTTGTTGTCGTCGTTGCTGTTTGTACTTTCTCCATTTCTGTGTTTATTTTTTTCTGTATTGTTGTTGTTTATTTGTTTATTTGTTTGTGTGGTCGACCACAATGTACCACCGTTACTCAACACTGTGTGCTGTTTGACCTAAAGGGCTAAATATCTCACAGCCTTTCTGAGCATGTGAGCTGCGTGTCTATGCTGGACGGAACCACATGCCAAAGAACCACACGGCCGTGCCTGCTCGTTCTTGTCATCGACACCACAGGATCCAATAAACCATTTCAGAGCAAACCTTACATGGCCTTAGCTGCTTCTCTATGTGGGGTTGGCTTTCTCGAACGACTAACGTGAAGCATCTCATGGGCCTGGCCTGCTCCCCGACTCACTCACTCACTCGCTCGGGTTTAGCAGGCTGAGGATTCTCCACCAGGGGGCACCATTAGGAGTCTAATAGCTGGCGCTTCCTTAGAGCAGTGTTTGGATCGGTGACGCCGTATATTTCTGTTTTGTATTCTGAGGTGTTTTCAGAAAAGATGGATTTTAGGTATTGCACTACATATTGTGGATCAAAAAGTCAAATTTTGTTTGAGTTAATCATCGCTAATCATCTTTTACTATTGCTAATCATCTTTTACTATCGCTAATCCTCTTTTACTATCGCTAATCATCTTTTACTATTGCTAATCATCTTTTACTATCGCTAATCCTCTTTTACTATTGCTAATCATCTTTTACTATAGCTAAATCATCTTTTACATTCGCTAATCATCTTTTACTATAGCTAAATCATCTTTTACATTCGCTAATCATCTTTTACTATAGCTAAATCATCTTTTACTATCGCTAATCATCTTTTACTATTGCTAAAATCTGCTTTACTATAGGCTAATCATCTTTTACTATGCTAATCATCTTTTACTATAGCTAATCATACTATCGGCTAAAAAATCTTCATCTTTTACCTGTAGCTAAATCATCTTTTACTGTAAGCTCTTTTAAATCATCTATACTGTAGCTAAATCATCTTTTACATTCGCTAATCATCTTTTACTATAGCTAAATCATCTTTTACATTCGCTAATCATCTTTTACTATAGCTAAATCATCTTTTACTATCGCTAATCATCTTTTACTATTGCTAATCATCTTTTACTATAGCTAATCATCTTTTACTATTGCTAATCATCTTTTACTATAGCTAATCATCTTTTACTATCGCTAATCATCTTTTACTGTAGCTAAATCATCTTTTACTGTAGCTAAATCATCTTTTACTATCGCTAATCATCTTTTACTATTGCTAATCATCTTTTACTATAGCTAATCATCTTTTACTATTGCTAATCATCTTTTACTATAGCTAATCATCTTTTACTATCGCTAATCATCTTTTACTGTAGCTAAATCATCTTTTACTGTAGCTAAATCATCTTTTACTATCGCTAATCATCTTTTACTGTAGCTAAATCATCTTTTACTATCGCTAAATATTTTTTTTACTTTAGCTAATCATCTTTTACTATCGCTAATCATCTTTTACTATCGCTAAATATTTTTTTACTTTAGCTAATCACCATCTCATTTTAATTTTGCATATGTGCTATAAACCTTTTTACTAAGATCTCTATAGTTGTAAGTGAAGTTATACAAATCTCAAAATGTTTACATTGTTAACTGCATCATGTAGGTAATGATAAATACAGCTAATGAGCCAAATTAGAGCGGCGTTTAGCTTTTACTGTAACTCTAGTAGGTGTGTAACTTGGTGAGGATGCTCGGTAACAGTCAGTAACTCGCTAGCTCCTCCTCTTAAACCAATATCGGGGCCATATTTGCATATGAATTGTTTTTATCACCGTTAGCAACGTTAGCCTGAAAGCTTTATTTGGTCAGTCATGAATGAAATGTATTTTTTTTTCCGGGTCACTAATGCTTAGTTTGGAGATATCAATATTCATTTGTTGTACATATTTTAAAAATACGCTTAAGGAATCATCATAGCTATTATTTTTTCCATTTTAAGTTGCTTATAACATTCATTAGTACAGTCAACGAAACCCTGAGTGCTTTCAGAACATGTTTCTTCTGAAGTTGGGTCTGTCCTCTAATCAGGCTAAAACCAGAACTTCCAGTGCCGCTGTGGACATATAGGCTCAAAGTACACTCATCATCAGTAGAACAGCTACACCCAGAAGGAGGTGTGGGAGTGCGGGTGTGTGGGGAAGGAAGATAAAGGTGACCAGGATCAATAACTGATGATAAATTTAGACTGATATGATCAATATTAATTGAGCTACACATACAGAAGTCTGTCTCTCAGTATGGCTTCGGGCCGCCGTGTTCGCTAACCCAACACGCCAGACGTCTCGGTATGGAGCTGTAGAGGTTCCTGATGGTGTCCTGTGATAATCCATCCCATGCAGCTTGAACATCCTCACACAGTTCCTGCAGATGGTGCGGTAGGGGTGGAGGTGGAGGGACACCAGGCCTTCTGGACAATCCGTTCATCTCGGTGCTGACCACAGTGCCTCCACACACGGATTCGTTGGGCGTCTCCACCAAGACTAAAGCGGGACTCGTCACTGAAGATGACCCGCTGCCATTCTGAGTCACTCCATGACAGTCTGGTACGACACCACTGCAGTCTTTGGTGACGGTGTCGTGGTGTTAAGGACCACCATCTACTGCCAAACAAACCAGCTCTATCAAATACCTGCACTGTTCATGATCCACAGTCGCTCTGACAGATTGCTCCTGCTAGCTAGGTCACCCCGCGACCGTGACTCCACCTGAGCGCCCCGCTCCCTTTGGGAGGAGAGTAGATGTAGATGCTATTCCCAGTCCAACCCTGAGTCGTTCCAGAATTCGCATAGACTCCTGTGGTGGTCTCAGTGGTAAGGTCACTGAACCGGGCCGCTAGTCGGGTCAGTCCAAGGCCGTTTCAGGTGACCTGCTGGACGTGACGCTGAGGAGTACCACTGGGGGTCTGTAGGTGGCTCAGCTTGCTTAGGGGTTGCTAGCTTCCCAGTACACCTTGTAGGCCCTGAGCACAAACCGGGAGGGACTTCCTTGCTGGGTTCTGTAGAACGACGGTTCTGATTCTGGCCTTGCGCTAAGGGGGTGCGGGTTTGGGGTGGGCGTTACCGCTGAGCCGAAGGGGGGAGCTAATCCAGGTAATAGCTGATTTCCTCTCTGCATGTTTCAGGAAGGCTGTGAATCCCACATCACCAGTGTGCCCCGTGCATGCTCCCGCTGCATGCCTGGATGAAGGTCTGCGTTTGCCTGGTGATGATGGAGAGGGATCGTGTGGAATGACTGGGAATGGGATGTCTGAGGGGAAATGGTGTCATGTCTGTACCTCCTGATCATACACACAGTTTGTACACGCGCCAGAGGAAGGGGGTGAGCGATAGGATGGGGCGATAGGATGGGGCGATAAGATGGGGTGATAGGATGGGGCGATAGGATGGAGCGATAGGATGGAGCGATAGGATGGGGCGATAGGATGGGGTGATAGGATGGGGCGATAGGATGGGGTGATAGGATGGGGTGATAGGATGGGGTGATAGGATGGGTGGAACGTCAGCCTGGTGGTCCTGCCCGAGTCTAAGCCCGGTCCAGAGCGGTCTCCAGTCCTCGTGTTAGTGTTCCCTCTAGTCCCAGCACACCTAATCCAAACACTCTGCTAATGAACAAACCCTTCCTGAGTTCATGTGGGTGAGTTTTGGCAGTACCACACACAAACGTGCAGTGCAGGGGTCCTCCAGAACCGGGGTTGGGAACCACGGGTCCAGAAGGTTGGTTAGCCCACCCAGCAGTGGAACTGTGTTCCCTGGAATGATGGAGCTCCATTCAGTACTTCAGGGATGGGCTGGAGTGATCCATCCATCCTGACCTCACTAACACTCAATCAGATCCTCACAGCAATGTTCAACATCAGTACCTGACCTCACTAACGCTCAATCAAATCCTCACAGCAATGTTCAACATCAGTACCTACACTGAATACACCTCACAGCACAGCGTTCAACATCTCAAATCAATCAAATCCTCACAGCAATGTTCCAACATCAGTACCTGACCTCATTACTGCTCAATCAAATCCCCACAGCAATGTTTAACATCAGTACCTGACCTCACTTACACTCAATCAAATCCTCACAGCAATGTTCCAACATCAGTACCTGACCTCACTAACGCTCAGTACCTGACCTCACTAACGCTCAATCAACCCTCACAGCAATGTTCCAACATCAGTACCTGACCTCACTCATACTCAGTCAAATCCTCACAGCAATGTTCCAACAACTGACCTCAATCAATCAGATCCTCAGCAGCAAATCAGTACCTTCACTTACACAATCATCCTCACAGCAATGTTCAACATCAGTACCTGACCTTACTAACACTCAATCAAATCCTCACAGCAATGTTCAACATCAGTACCTGACCTCACTAACACTCAATCAAATCCTCACAGCAATGTTTAACATCAGTACCTGACCTCACTAACGCTCAATCAGATCCTCACAGCAATGTTCCAACATCAGTACCTGACCTCACTAACACTCAATCAAATCCTCACAGCAATGTTCAACATCAGTACCTGACCTCACTAACACTCAATCAAATCCTCACAGCAATGTTCCAACATCAGTACCTGACCTCACTAATGCTCAATCAAATCCTCACAGCAATGTTCAACATCAGTACCTGACCTCACTAACACTCAAACAAATCCTCACAGCAATGTTCAACATCAGTACCTGACCTCACTAATACACAATCAGATCCTCACAGCAATGTTCAACATCAGTGCCTGACCTCACTAATGCTCATTCAGATCCTCACAGCAATGTTCAGAATCTAGTCTATAGCCTTCCCTAGAAGAGGATGTAGAGGCTGTTACTGCAGTAAAGTGAAACAAGCTAAGCAGGAGAACTAGCACTTCAGTATTCCGAACAGAGCCCCCGGAACCGCGCAGGGCTGGACCCACATCATCCCACCCTACTGGACCCTTAGGACTACCTCCAGTTAGACCACACCCGGGGCGGTTTAAAGCCGGACCCTGGAAAGCTGACTCCAGGAGGCTGTAAGACGAGTTACCCCTCACCGATTCCAGCCATGCCTGAATCCTAGTGGGGTGTGAAGTACTCATTCCCAGACCTGGGAGAGACACCCAGTCGTTCCGGAATCCGCTTTTCCGCTCTCGAGATCTGAAAAGCTCACGCGGGGCGGTTTTCCCAATCAGCGCTTGGAGCAGTGCTCTTTCATGGTGATGATGATGATCCCCTGTTTCCCATGGCTAGCACATTCCCTGTCTGCTTCCCGGTCCCTCTTCTAGACCTGGGTCACCAGCCCTCCTCCTGGAGATCCACCAGCCTCCAGGCTTCTCCTCCAACCCGCCTCCAGCGCGCCTCATTCAGCTCCCCCGACTTCTGAAGGCCGTAACTAGAAGGAGACGGTGGGAGGGGTCTCCAGGAGCAGGGCTGGTGACCACCGGCTCATCCATCTTGCACTACCACTGGGACACCTTTAAGGGCATGGTTGGGCTACGCAGTGCTAACATGGCTGGCTAGCAGTGAACGGAAGATCCCGCTAGTTAGCACTGTACCTTGGGGAAGCAAACTTGGAATACTCAGACTAAGAATGAATGGGGGCTAATGATGCTAGTTAGCCCTGCCCCTTTAAGAAGAGTGCCTTCTAGGCTGCCTGTGAAAGCACAGTGCAGCTAGGAGATGCTAATGTGGCTAATGCATTATAGAAGAAGGTAGCACGATGCTAGCTGCTGAAACGGCGGTGAGGAACTTTATCGCTGGGCTCCAGCTTTCAGAAATGAATGGTTTCATGGAAAATCAAAGGTGTGCAGTTTATCCCTTATCCCAAATCAGCCGTCGCATGCCTGGACGGAATGACGTCTCCGGTTGTAGCTATGCTAATGTATCATTGGGCATGTTTAAGGAAAACCGTGCGTCACATACGGTCAGAAACCACATGACCGGCGATTTGAGGT